>BJBW01010390.1:0-77500 GCA_004320125.1 Scolopax mira | reverse complement strand
TTCTATGATTTTAAGACTAGTAGATCTGATTTTTGCAGATCTCTGCAAACCTGAAGACAAAACTGAGCAAAGTTAAGTTATACAGGTTTTTTTCAGTGCCAATTGCTTTTTCTGCAATAATGACCTAGTTATTAATCTGATTTCAGGGATACTAGAGCCATAGAACAGTCTGGGTTCAGGACCTCCAAAGATCATCTGGTCCAACCTTTCATGTGAAAAAGAGCCTACGTAATCTCATCTGGCTCTGTGTCCAGTTGCATTTTGAAAACCTCCAGTGATCAGGACTCTACCATGTCCCTGGGGAGGTCGTTCCAGTGATTGATTGTTCTCAGTGTAAAAAAAAAAAAGTTCTTCCACGTGTCCAGATGAAGCCTCTCCCAGTGCAACTTGTACTCGTTGCCCTTTGTCCTCTCCATGTGGCTCCTTGTGAGAAGAGTGCCTCCCTTCTCTTTGCAGCTGCCCTTTAAGTACTGGAAAGCTGTAATGAGATCCCTGTTGAGCCTCCTCCAGGTAGAAGAGACCTAACTCCTTCAGCCTTTTCCCATAGGGCTGGTTCTGCAGGCCTTTGACCATCTTTGTGGCCCTCCCTTGGGCCTCTCCAGTCTGTCTGCATTCCTCTTGAACTGTGGAGACCAGAGCTGGTCACGGTACTCCAGCACTGAGTAGAGTAGGATGATCACATCTGTCTCTGCTAGTAATGCCCCTGCAGTCCAGGATCTGATTTGCCTTTGTTCTGCAGTGGCCCGCTACTGACTCATGTTCGGCTTGTTGTCCACCAGGACCCCTCAGGTCTCTTTTGGCAAGTCTGCTCCCCAGCCACACAGATCCTGGCCTCTGCTGGGCATTTTGTTTATGTCCTTCCAGGTGCAGGACTTCACACTTGCCTTCGTTAAACTTCATACAGATTTTGTTTAGTCTTTCTCTGAAAGATTTTTATCAACATATAGAAAATCGTCATTTTAAAAATCTGAAGGTGCTTATGATAAATGCTGGTTTTACTTTGAAAGAAAGTTCAGGAAGTAAAAATTCAGGGGTTCCCCTATACAGGGCAGAGCATGTTCTTAAGGTATATTTAGTCTGTTGGAATTAAAGCTGTTCTTCAGAAAAAAAAAAGTTTGTGGTTCCTGTGGTTTTGCACTCAGCTTAATATTTGAATTTAATATAAAATTTTGTTGTGAAAAAGTTTTAACGTTAGAATTTACATTTCTACAGTTTGAGATCTTCTGCATGCATGAAATCAGAGTAAAAAGCAATGATAATCACTAAAATAAAATGCTTACTTATTTTTTCTTCATGGTGATGAGTTGCTACTCTCCTAAGTAGGAGAGGGTGGTCTGAAAAAAAAAAAACAACTTTGTAGTCAAATTTGGCACCAATGGCCAGGTATTCTCTATGTCCAGAGGTGATGTGTATATATAAGCTAATCTGTGTTTAAGGAAATATTAAGCTGTTGATCATTGCTGCATATGCAATATTTAGTCTGCTTTTTGCAACTCGGAAACTAAAGAAAAGAACTATGTAAGATGTTAGCTGCTGTTATGTAAAGATTGACCCTGAGTTGTGATTAAACACAAAGACAAACAGCCATCCTTGAACATTTGGACAAGAGGGTCTGGTTTAGCAATGCACCGTTTCTGATTGTTTCTCAGCTTTTTAGGCTGAGGAACTGGGACATAGCAGTATATTGGCATTCTCTTTGTTATTTTAATTTTTCTGCGTGCTTAATAGCAAGATTCTTAGATACTGTGCTCTGGAGAAAGATTTGAAACTGCTATAGGATACTCTTTGAACATAAATTTAATGTGAGATTTAAAAAAAAAAGTGTTCATCCTCTCATTTCCCACATGGAATTCCAATTCTTTAATTTTTAGGAAGTAACATGAAAAATCATTTCGTGTCTGTATTAAGTCCTACCTCAGCTTTCTGCCACCTTTGTTGTTATCTATCTTCCAGGTATTTATGTTTTTCTTAGAAGCTCATTTCATCGCATCTGTCATTTCAGAGTTGTTTGAGAGTTGTTGTTAGTTGTTTGAGAATGAATGCAACCTTTCTTCTTCCTCCTTGGCAGTTGGGCACAGATGTTGTATCTAACCCCTTAATACCTTCTGTCCCTTGGCATGAGGTGGACTTTTGGTGGAGCGTGAATGCACAATCAGTATATTGCATACTGTCCTTACATATAGGACCTGGAAGCTTTCTTACATGTTGCAACTTAATTCAATACGTAGGACTTTTATGGGTCCTCTTGCTGCGTACCTAATGTAGAAACTTATATGAGTTGTTATATGATATAAAATCATTGTCCTTTGATGAAACTTTTTGTCCATTTAATGGGCTAATAACTAACTTTTCTTATGTTGCTTCACGTGTCAGTGTAGCCTATACTCCATTCCTTTGGAAAAGAGAGCTGATCAGGTAGGCTGCAAGGGTTTTCTGTTCATGGGCTACACGCTGAGGGGTTTGTACTATTGGATTTCAGCAAAAGCTTCTTCAGGCCACGCAAATGAGGAGAATTGCTCAGAAGGTGGCTTGTCCTACTGCTGTAACAGTAGGAAAGAGGATGTTCAGGAGTCAGTTGTTACTGCAATAGCAATCCAGGCTGTTTGCTTATGCATGGTGCTTGTCTCCATGGTTCCTCACACCAGGGAAAGAGCAGGCTGTGGGAATTGTCAGATACACACAGGCACCAATTCAGATACAAGAGCGGATGGATTTTTGCACAAGTAGAGGTTGAGTTGGCTTGTTTTACATAATGACCTGTCCTTCAAAGAGGTGTAAAGCTGTAAGATTCTGCTAACAACTCTTTTTGACTCCATGGGTTTCTTTCTCTTCCTCCCAACATACCTTATTTGGTCACTGTAATTGAAAAAATCTTACTTGACTTTTAGTCCCTGGTATATAGAATCAAGTAACTGGTTCTCTTTGCACTTTTATCACTCAGATAATTTAACAACCACATTAAAATTTTGCATGTGACAGTTATCCAAGCTGAATAAGCCTATTTCTCCCTGGCTCTCCCAATGAAGTTTGTGATTGACAAGGTCTGCCAGCAGATTGTCAGCTCTTGGTATCAAGTTTCTGTATCTTAGGGTGGAAAGAAAGACCAAATAGTGCTTTAAAAAATAATAATAATCCAAAGCAATAATGAGAAAATAGAGACACTTGATTTTATAGAAGGTACTGTGTTCTTTCCAAAGTGATGGTTTGTAACTGAGATAAGAAACACAGGAAAAAATAAAATTGTCAGTTCTGTCCAGCAGAGGTGTCAGACTTCTTTGTAGGAATAAGGTGACAGAATTGCAGCTTTATAATATCCATTTTTTCCTTGGCTGCCCACAGAAAGTGGGTAATTTATTTTTCCTTCTCGCTATGTAATTGTCTGCATTCTGAGGGATAATAAAGTTCAGAAGTTTTTGAGTTAATTTCCCACATGATGGGTACATGTCAAGCTCTGTAATCTACTTGAAAAGTATAAAAGAAAGTCAGGGCTGCAAGGAGCTGTGGTGTTCCTGAGCCAGGGGTGCAGGGTGCTTTCCATCCTGTGCTGTTGCAGACACTTCTTTTGGCCTGGCAGCTGCATTGCCCAAAATCGTGGGCAAAGGGTCACTGCACATTTGCAGATCAGTTTTGTAGAGCGTTCACACAGATTTGTGGTTGGCCTTATTAATATCTCTTTCTTTGGGGAATTAAATTTTGGGAGTTATTTCTGAGACCACATACCATGTAGATATTTTGCTATTATGTTATTTTAGGGTCTTTTTTATATATTGCCTTATTCTGTGAGAAACGTGTATGCTTGGATAGAGATGTTGGTATTTTAAAAGCTCTGGATGATGCTCAATCTGCTGATCAGGATGGGAACTGTGACAAAGACTGAGATGACTACACTCTACACTGTAGTAAAACACAGAAATGCATGCATTTTTGGGGAAAATCTAGGAGCATAAGAATGTGATTTTGGATTGTCAGAGTTTGGGTCTGATGGTATTGAAGTATTTTGTTTGACTTTAGTATTCTATATGCAAAATATTTTGGAGCATTCTGTTCCCAAAATGTAAAAACATAACCATCAGAACATATTTCTCTGAAAAGAAATTTTAAACCAAATGGAAAGAATCTTGACAGATGTTTTGTTTTTTAAAAGTATAATTTCACAACTGAAATGATTGTTCCATCATCATGGAACTGAAAATCGTTCCATCAAAGTTCTGTTGATTGTGTTCATTAGGAGTTGCTTTCTTGGATTTAAAGGTATGTTCACTTTACCCTTGTAAAATTATGTTCTTCCTAAGCAATAAAGGATATCTGTGCATTGGGTTTGATGTAATTCTCTTGAGTTCCTTTTTTTGGGAAGAGGAGTTTTAAGTAGTAACAACTTGGAGAAAGAGTTTGGAGTACATACATGGTGTAGACAGTTCTGGAAAACTTGAAATTTTATAGTTGGAAGACAAATGAGTGGTGGCTTTCACAAAAGTAATGGACTTTGTTATTTTAGTAAAGGCACCCAAACTGAGTAAATGCGATGTGGTTGTTATCCAAGACATTGTGTTCTTTTTATAGCGCAATAGAACAGGTACATTTTTTCTTTTTACATAAGATTTAATTATCAGTAGAATTTATTTGAGAACTGATGAGAGTAAAAGAAAAATTAGTGCCTCTGGCAGTGATTCATGCCAATAGGCGTATGTATCATTTCTGGTAAATGAAAAAAACTTTGTAAGGTAGTAATAGTTTTTAAGTATTGAAATGCTGTCCTAGCTCACTTCATCCTTTACTTACTCTTGGATGTGGCTTTAACATTTAGATCCTCTCTGTACTTTTTTCTGTGCTGCCCATGATGAAAAGATGCTGACATAGTGACATCAAGACTTACTCAAGACGCAGTAAACACAGGCTATTATTTGAAGTATTCTTTAGAAGATCAGCATTTTGGTTTGTTGTTTTTAAAAAAACTTTGCAAAAAAAAAAATACAAAAAACCACACAATGTTTAGAACCACTTGCTGCATCAACAGATAGTAAGGATGCTGTTTGAACTACCTCTTTGATAAAGCTCTTCCCAGGGGTGCCTGCTTTTCCAAGAAAAAACAGGATGGAAAGAAAAACTTGCTTAATTGTTTTCATGTGTGTGTGTACACTTGGGACAGCTGTTCAATGACGGTTTTGTGCAGAACTTAGTGTGGAGGGTGTCCTCAGTGAGGAATATTTTTGGGATTCTTCTTGATATTATGATTCTTTCACCTTTAAGAAAGAATTCTTCAGACAATATTCTGCCTAGGATGGAATAATGGAATATGACCTTTTTCCTGTACATTTTTTTCTGCATTCTAGTCTATTCTTTTTCATCTGATCTCTGTATAAAATTCAAATGTTTTTCTCAGGACACAATGCACAACTGAACACTTAGTATGATAATAGTGAAAAACTTTAGGTATTTTCAGATTCTGATTCTGTCTTCCTTAACAGAATGTATATTAAATAAAATCTTTAAATTTTTCTTCGGGAAAATTTGAAGGTCGTGTACTGTGAATGGCTAAAGGCCAGGCTTGTCTGATGTTCAAAACTCATAGTACTTTGTAACAAATATGATGTTGAAGAAAAATGTATTCCAAAGTCTTGTGAAAAGCTGCTGCTTATATATATTTTTCTAACTTTTAAAATAAATAGCAATTGGTCAAATCACATTTAAGTCTTCTTCAGAAAAGAAGCCTATGCACAAAGTACTATGTCTGTGCATGTATGTACGAACGTATTGATATCAGGAGGTCAAGAATTCACTTCTGCTGCATCCCAGTAATCCTCAAAAATCTCTGTTTAAAGCAAGCTATGAAGCCATTGTGGAAATTAAAGGAAGTATGAGGCGTGTTTAGTCTTATTACAAATGAATCTCCATTGAATTGCAATACTGCTTTTTTTTTTCTTGAACTCAATAGCACGGAGATCAAAACACATTTAACTTAAATTTATAAAAAGTTGATTTATAATTTGACATAATTAACTGTATTTTAATATAACTTGCAGGAAAATAGTATTTAAATAAATATAGCTCCATGAACATTTTACATCAAATCAGCATGAAAGTCAAAATGTCTTGTGGGATTCTGAATATGAGAACAGTCAGATTCTCCACAAACTTCATTACCATGACTTGATGCCCCTCCTGAATCTGCTTGTCTGGCATATCCTGGTCCAGAACCATTTTAAGACCTGTTTCTAAATCATCAGCTTGTCTTATTTTAGCTGCCAGAGAAAGTATGTTTTTTTTTAAAGAAAAAAAAAATATTTCCCTGAAACTAGAATCAGTTCTAACGTATTGGCAATAATCACTAATCCATTAGGGTACTGAAGCTTATAATTATATAATTGAACTTAGTTCTGTGACTTTGAGTGCCTATGAAAATAATTTATTGCATTCTGTGAGGTCAGACTTTACATAGTTGTCTCCCATCTTTCTCTTGCACAGCATGTGGTTATTGCCAACTAGTATTTGCTTGCAGGTTACATGGTATTTTTCCTTGGTGCTATTTATTTACTTTGTTTCTGCAACAAACATACTGATTATCACCATGCTCAGTTGCAATGGCAGGCAGATGTTTACATCTGTTCATTGTTTACCTCAGCAGGAGAAAGGTAGGCACAGGTTTCCTCAGAGCCTTGGTATTGGAGAAGATCAGTTTATCTTGTGGATAGCCACTGTTGCCACTGTGGATGGTTACACATTCAGTGAATGTTCAACACTTTTCTGCAGACTGTGTTAGAATAGCAGTGAGAGTTAGACGTCGCAGGGTAGGGAGGTGTGTGTGGTTCAGAAGACATCCTTCATTTGCATTGTTAATCACCGTTAAGAACTGAGGAACTGCGAGTGGAAGGGGCTAGGTACAAGCCGTCACATTTCATCAAGTTTTGGATTGAATCACTTATGGAATTCCTGGTGAAACAGTAATTCATTCATTCATCAAAATATGCCTCCCCTCATAATCAGTGTTTTTATTTACTTAAGTAACATCAGGCTGCTTCCTTCTCAGGAACATGTTTTAAAGTCAGTAGAGCTCAAATGAAGTGCCTAAGGCATAGTACAAGCCACAGTACGTCCTATGAGTTTATAGCTTGAATTATGTTCTGGATATCAAATAGAAGTGTGTTGTGTTGCCTTGAAACTAATGTGCTACGACGTTCGAAAAAACATCTTTAACTCATCTAAAATATCACAGCATTTTTCTAGTCCAGTAAATTAACAATTAGGTTTTCAAATTAATGGTCTCTGCATATAAACTGGTTTTGAAGGGAGGAAAATATATTGATTGACCTAAGTATTTTTATCACTGTCCAAAGTAAATTAGATGTCTCGCTCATAATGCTTCTTCCATGATCTGGCTAATTTACAATATGAAAATAAATGTTTAAGTGTGTTGTTTACAAAACAATGTTAAGAAATTAATTTCATGTAGACATCTAAACAGGTTTCCTGATTTCCGGAGCTACTGAATGCATATTTTTTTACTGAACTTGTCGTTTTCACTTTGTAGTTTATACCAAAAAGTGATGCCCATTATTTGAAGGTTTTGAATGTGAAGATTAATATTGACCAACTTGGTGGTGGCACCTTCACAACCACCTCCAAAAGCAGAAGGAACATAGGATGGACATAGTCCTACCAGCTACAGAGATGCACTGTTGGGCAAATAAGTATATACTTGAACAGAGCTCCTTGTACTGTGAACTAGTGGCAGTACTTAATAACTTCTATGGATTTTGAGGCTTGATTGTGGGGTTTTATTTCCTTACAGTTTGTTGGAATCTTTGAAGGAGAAATTCTCTATCAGTGCGAGTTATTGCTACCATTAGCTGGGGACCTGGTACTTCTGTAACTTCTGTAGGTAATTTGCTCCAAGATTGGAAACCTTTTCTGCTACTCTGGGGAATGGAAGGTCGTGTTGTGTGTCAAAGGGAAGGTAATCTGCCCTGCTCATAAAATGTTATACTGAAAACATTGTTATGATAAATAGACCACTCTTAATACCTCTCTTCCTCTCCTAATATCTCATGCAGTAACCTTAACCAGTACTCATCAGAGTTATTGAGTTTTAAGCCAGATGTTAATTCCACATTTGGAGTAATTGTTATCTGAGAAGAACTTCTCTTTACAGCTACGTGTGTATGAGAGGAAAGGAGTTAATATTTACTGTGTTTTGTTTTCTTACTCGCAGATAAAGGCCAAAAAAAGAAAACCCTTAAAGTGCTACCATCATTTTTCTGATTTTAATTAAAAGTACTATTAAATACTATCTGGTGATTTTTATAACACATTTTTGACTTAAAATGCAGAACTTTTTTGTGCTATATAAAAATACTAGTCTGAACTTAAATCTGTTCACAACAGAGTAGATATATACAGTAGATATATTCTATAATATATAATATTATATATTATAGAAATAGAATAAGGTGGGGTGGTTTTTTTTCCCCTTTCATAGTGTATGTCTCTGAGAGAGAGTGTTAAAAGGTTGACTGGAAAACTTTAAAAATTACTGACCTTTCCCTTAGCTTTATCTCACCTTTAAATTTTAACATCTGAACTTAACAGGCTTGACTATATTAAAAGACAATACTTTGTCAATGTTCATCTTCTTGGAGAAAGAAAATTCATCTCTCTTTGTCTTCCTGAATATTTCTGATCTCCCTTTCCATTACAATGGTTAGATGTTTCAGCAGAAGATATGTCAGCAGGTTTATTGAATTACTTCTGTTCACTGGACTAGTATATCTTAAGTTTTAATCTAATTTTTCTGTCTGATACTAAATTATATATTATTGGTCAGATCAAAGTGTTACATTGTGTGCTGGGACCTATAGTTTGGAGAGGAAGTGTGTATGCACCAGTTTTAGAGGTGGGGGCCATTCATAGCCCAAATGAAACATTTTAGCTGGTAGATGCTTTTAGCTTCATAATTGGCAGATCATCCATCCCACATTATTTCTTAGAGTAACTGCAGGAAAAATAATAAAAAAATAGTTGTAACTTTCTTTTTTCTTTTATGTGAAGTAAGTTTCAAGAATGGTGTATTACTTCACTTAGGATTTAGTATTACATTGATTCATATCTTACTTCTGGACTCCAGAAAGATATGTAGGATATAGAGGTCCTGAGAAGCTGAATTTATTTTACTGGAGCTAACAGAGGTCTCGGGAATGTTTTAGCTCCACAGATCAAGAGCCGTGGGTGTTTTGTTCCATAAATAGCCTGCAAAGGTTCTGGCTTTTTTCAGTGTTTATTGGTGCTGATAGCACCTGGAGGCACAAGGAGTGGAGAGCCTTACAGTGCAGAAAGCTGTGGTGGATAGTTCTGGCACATCGTGCCTGGTGCACAGAGGTGCTATGTAATTTATGTGGATGAAGATCAGCTGTGTCTGCCTCAAACCCTCAAATCTGCCTCTCTGGCCTGGTCCGCGACTGAACCAGTGACTCAGCTTTGCCCAGCAGAATATTCTTTCATCTTCAAACCTTACCTCTGTTCACCCGTGATTGCTTCTGCTCTTTTATTGGCTAAGAAGCTGTGTCTGATTTTCTTTGGGGATGAACTGACGCCCGGAGTTTGTACCTATTGCATTTTGGGGTTACAGTCTTGGCTGAGGCAGGGATTTTCAGTCCCCACTTCTTTTGTGCTAGTGTTATCATCTGTAAAGCTTGCGAACACTTTCACATCCTGTAACTGATTAAATAGAAAGAAAAAACATAGAATTAAAGATATAGTTTACTTGACTTTCTGTGCCTTAGGTAGCATTCATACTGTACAAAACAACGTGCATTTTTTTTTCTGAGCCTCTGGTAACATAATCACAGCAGTCTGTATCTGAGCTTCCTGAAACATTTCATGTATTGTCCAAAGGCACTGTATTTATGGTCCCAAATGTCTGACAATACTATTGAGTACTCTGTTGTATGTACAAAGTAGAACGGTGCCTTTGTTATGCATTCCAAATTGATTTATTTTTTTTAGGCTCTAGATTTGACTAATAAGCTTTGCATATATTAGAATTTTCTATGCTGCTAAGTATTATGTTGTAATTTCAAATATCTATTATTATTGTCAAAATTGATGTTGCAGATTTGCTAAACTAAACATGCAGTGCTTTGCTATAGATGAGGGAAGGTCATTGAGCCATATGGCGATGTCCAGTGAGGGATGTTTGTCACTACTGACTGAGTTATAAGAAACAAAGATTTTTGGTTAAGCTGTAAAGCTGATAGAAATGGATGAGAGGATAAAGTTTGGAGAATAATTGCAGTATTCCAAATCCTATAACTTCCATTGTGTTGTCTAAAAGCAGAGAGAACAGGTGTTGTGTTACTATATGGATTGTTTAATAAATTATATTTAAGGTTTATTGTTGTCTTTGTCATGAGATGACTGGATCCTATCTAATTTCAATGTTATTTCTTTTACTAGATCCATTTTGGACCTGTGATGCTTAAATTCTTCTTTCTCAAAAACTGTGTGTTTACTTGAGCAAAAGTAAAGAGGCAAAATTAATCATCTTTATTACTAAAATTAAAGGATTGCTTTTGCAAAGTAAAACTATTGTTAGGAGTCTGTTCTGTACAATCAAAATTACTAGCATGTCAAAACAACCAACAAAACTTCACCTTAGATAACCTTCAGAGAATTATTTCTTAAAGTCTTTCCTAAGTCAAAATATCTTAGTTATTATTTTAAAACTGTATGCTGTCAACCTATTTCTGATACTCGATTCCTTTTCTCTTCTAAGGAATTGGCATTTTTATCATTTCCATATTAAAGGAGTAATATGGGTACTGTAACTAGATGTTTGCTAAATCTAAATCTCTATTTTCAGAAATAAAGCTGTTTCAGAAATGTCCGAGGAAAATCTCATCACCATCCAATCACGCGGCAGGCCAAGAGGTTAGAATATCTCAAGGCTTTATGCCTTGTTGCTTCATTGAAAAACTTGAGCACTATTGCTTCGTCAAGGAGAAATCATTTTCTACTGACAAGTGGGAAATTCTTGCATCCAGCTACACTCCTTAGTGCCCAGTGGGTTTCTAAATGAACAGTTACAGTCACCAGGAGGCACAATACAGTTAGCCCTCTTCAGGGTACCCAAGTCATAAGCTAAACTATGACCCTTCTTAGAATGGAAGATAACCCCTTGCTATGCTGAAGCTCTAGTCTTTCCAGAAAAGTATAATAGAATTTGTAATGCCAATTCACAGCAGGCCAGGCCTTTTCCACGAACTGTTCAGAAACAGCGGTGTAGTGGAGTGGTATATATCTGTCTTAAAAAGAAGAAGAGGGAAATCAGCCTTGTCAGGATCTGAACTTGTGGTTTCAAGGCTTTCCCCACCTGGTAGTTGGACTGCTGAGCTACCCAGGTGTCCTGGTGAGCAGTTGGCAGGGTCTTGTCAGGGAAAGCTTAGCAGAGAGCGATTTGTCATTTCGGGCCCTTGGGACACTTTTCATCTGTGGCAAATTCTGTTTCTAGTTCCTGCAGCATATCCTTGCCTGGTGCCTTGTTAACTGAGCAACTTGTTTGTTTGGGTCCTTCACTGATAACTCTCTTTTTTTACATCTTCTGCAATATAACTTTGCAGTTGCAGCTCCAATTAAGATTAAAAGAATGCTTTCATTTGGACATCTTTCCTTTTTTCTTTTAACCCTGACCTTCTGGAAAACACTCCCTTCTTCAGAGATTCTTTACACTTACGATTAAGCCAATAAGTGTTTTTTTATTTTTAGAAGTACAGCAACAAAAATGTATGATTATTTTGGCAGTTCTTTGTTAACTATGAATAGCACAGATATTCTGGGACCATGAAGAAGAAGGTGTTTGGGAGCTGAGGGTAAATCATGCCTAACCAATGTGATTGCCTGGACCTGTGAGCAAGGGGAGAGCAGTGAATGTCATTTAGTAGACGATGTCATCCTCTGCTTTAGGAAAGCTTTCAAGACTGACTCCCGCAACATTCTTGTACCCAAGTGAGGGTGTTATGGTCTGGATGGGTGGACAACCATTTGCCTTTAAGACTGGTTGGATGCTGGGGTTTAGAGGATGGTAGTTAATGGGTCTTCGGGGGCTGATCCTGGGACTCATCCTGTTTCATGTCTTCATCTCTTACCCAGAGGACTTAACAGTGCTTGCTCATTAAGTTTGCAGATGACACCAAATTGGGGAGCCAGTGTGCTCAAGGGCAGGGCTACCATACAGAGGGACCTCAGAAGCATGAAGAAAAAGGCCAATGGCAACCTTATGAAAATTGGTAAGGACAAGCACAATGTCCTAAACCTGGGAAGGAGATGCCTCAGCCGCAGAACAGGCTGGATACTGACTTGCCAGGGAGCAGCTTGGCTGAGAAGGAGCTAGGGATCCCAGCAGATAGCCAGCTGTGTGCTCTAGCAGCAAGGAAGACCAGGAGCATCAGAAGTTGCTCAGCTAGGAGATTGAAGGGAGCAATTGTCCCCTTGTTAGACTGCATCTGGAGTACTTACCCGAATCTTGCACCCCATCCCACCCCCCATACATGAAAGGCATGGATGACCTGAAGCAAGCTCAGCATAAGCCACAGAGGTGGTTGGAGGCTGAAGCACTTGCCCTGTGAGAAAAGACTGAGGGAGATGGGCTGGTTCACCCTGCAAGAGAAACAACATTGAGGAAACCTAATAGTACCCTGTACCCCAAAGTTTCCAGAGCTGCCTGGCAAGAGAACAGAGACAGCAAATATAAAGTGAAGGAAGAGAGGCTTTCAGACTGCATGTAAGGGACAGCAAAGCAATTGAGCATGTTTCCCAGGTCTGGTCACCATCCTGGTTTTCAGGAGGTGACTGGACAAAGCCATGATCTGGCTGGTCTGATCCTATTGATGACCCTCCTTTCAGTAGGAGGTGGGATGAGAGACCTCCATTCTGTTGATCAGGTGGTCATCTGTGCTTTGCTCTTTGAAATGGTTACAGACACAAACTGATTAAAGGATACAGTCAGGGGAAAAAAAGTTCTTCTTTCCTAAAAGCAGCCACAAGGACATGTGTGTAAAATTGTGGGGAGGCATTTTCAGTTTTTAGATTGATTAAATAAAATGAAAGGAAACTTTTTTGAAATAGACATGTGTATTAAGATCATTTTCTCTTTTCACCTAGGGCAACTTGCCCATAGGAGGTTCAAGTTTTTATTAGGAGCTTTGAGGTATGGAACACAAAGTAGCAAGATTTGCTTTAGAAATAAGTTACAAATCCTTCCATCTGATCATACAGCATTTATCATATGCACCGGGTCAGAGTCACCAGCTCTCAAGTGTGTCAATTTTTATCCCTCTCCTTTGTTCTTTTGGGGTAATAAAGTATCTCAAGTGCTGTTCTCTTCTCAAATCTTATGTTTGATTAGAAAATGCAAGGAAATAATGCTGGGTTAACTAAGAGTCTAATATTTCTGTTTCTTTGCTCTTTTACACTTCCAGCTTCTAGCCACCACACCCACCAAGTATATCCTGGTTCCAGGAGTAGACTTTGCTTTGATTTCAGAGAACAATCAGGTGGTGATGGTGGTGGTGTGCTGTAATTTGATGTCAGTGCTGAAAATGTGTCTATTGGTGGAGTTTGAGGAACACCTTGCTGGTAAAACAGTGCATCCACACCCTTCTATTGGTCCTGTGTTTAATTGTGTAAGTCCCAATTACTTCTCTGTGAAGTACTTAACCTCTCAGTCTCAAACATGCATCTGTTGTCAAATATTTCTCTTTTTAGTATTAAGTACTAAATATTAAGCATGCAGCTTTTGCCTCACCGTTATTGGTGTCTTTTAATGGGACCTTTATAGAGGAACAAAAGAATGAAAATACATATCTATGGAAATATGTGTGTGTGCACATATGTAGATAGAAATAATCATTCCCTTTGAAGTAATTCTGCACTTGGAGACATCCTTACTAATGCTAATAAAAGTTTAAGGTAAACTAAAATTATTTTTTTGGAGATAATTTTTTATTGTAAAAACTTTCCATTTTTAAATTATATGTAATTATGAAAACTCAATTAGGCAAATCTCATCTCATGCACATTTTGCTAGTATTAATGAGAAATTCTGAAAATTCATGCTATTGCTACCTTAAGTTAGTAGATACTAATTGGAAGCGAGAATGGTAAAAAACTATAGTTAGTGAAAGTAAACTATGACATTTTATTAAAAGGATCCCTCCCTTGATACAATATTGCTGTGTTATAAATCACTGTCTTGCTCTTGCACATTGTCCTTAAAAACATCAAATGCTTCATTTTAGAATTACTAGCCACAGTGGGCTTCCTAGAGGCTGGCTACTGATTGCTTGCCTTAACTTCTTAAATACAACTTAAGCTAATATGGAAAAATGCGTTTTCTTTATAGTTTTTTTGAAAGTCTTGAATGTTCTAACCTGCTGGCCTGTTCCCTTGTGATCTGTTGTCCTTGCACAGGTTGTGTGCCACAGTCCTCCTCCTAATCTTTGCGTACGTGCATGACGACTTACAATTTGGAATAGCCGTTGTGTTTATAGTATGGTGACTATGATGCAATCCATTAATACGTTGTATTTGTTCACAATCACAAAGACAAGATGCCAACGTGTTTGTAAAGCTCTTGGAAAGATGACTTAAACATTTACTGTGTCGTGATACTGGTAAATGCAAAGTGGTGTTGAGGAAAAACATGACTTGGCCAAGTTTATTGGGAAGGTATGCTACTGAGGGCTTAACATCAAGTATGTCTGCACTTCCTTCTTTCCTTAAACTCTAGTTTAGTAGAGCACAAAGATACAAGAGTGAAGACTTGAAAAAGAAATAGATTTTTTTTTTTTGTTTATTGTTTTCTGGTCAGGCATGACATAAGTAAACATTTTGAAACAAAAATATCTAAATCCCCAAGCAGCTATTATTTTCTCAAGTACCTGTGTTGCAATTTCATTTTTCCTTAATAGCCGTTGTTCCAGACTTCATTTCTTGTAGGATTCATTTTTATGAGGACAGATGTTAGGTTTTCAATTGTGCTTCAGGGAAGGAAAAAGATGAACTCTTTGAAGGTAGAGGGTGAATGACTGAGTATTAGGAAAAAAGGCTGTTTTCTAACTGTAACTCTGTGTTTTTTACTATTATTTGTGGGCATTGCTGTCTCTTAACATTAGCTGGTAGTGCCCGTTCTCTTTGAGTCTTGGGTAACGTTTTGGCCCTGGCATTATTCTCCCATTAATCTCTAACCCCTCTTTCTGTTTTCTACTGATGTGTGTCTGTTGCCTTGCGTAGCCACAGGCAGTGGCTTTGGTCTGAAGCCATCACACTGAGTCTATCACCCATTGAGAACACACTTTTGGTTTAATTGGGGCTTAGTTGTGTGACAGATGCACGTAAGTAGGCATCACAGAAAGTGTTTTGGGTGTGCAAAACAACAACATAAAAGTTCAGTCTTTTTATTAGGTTGGCTTTCTGTCAGGTTACCTTGTCAGGCTGGTTTATCACAGGGCCAAATATCAACCTGGCTGTGCTGGTGTGAAGGGGGCAGCAGGAGGATTTGTGCCTACCAGGGCTGGTGGCAAAATTGCAGCAGCTCCCCTTCACTTACATTGGCTTAAACTCATTGTCATGCTCTATCCCCTCAGTTCCTTTGTGCCAGTTTGGTTAAATAATTATCCGTAAAGTACAGCATCGATTCCACTTGCTAGTATGCTTTTCATCTGTTGCACTGCATTCAAATAGTGCTTCTTTTAGGTTAATGTTGTAAAGTTTTATGAATCCTAGAATCATAGAATGGTTAGACTTGGAAAGGACCTTAAAGATCATTGAGTTCCAACCCCCTGCCCTGGGAAGGGACACCTTCCACCAGACCAGGTTGCTCAAAGCTCCCTTCAGCCTAATCTTGAACACCTCCAGGGGTGATAGGTATATATTCTTTGCCACTGGCATTTCAACCCGTGCCCTCAAATGGTATATGATTGGTTTATGTGTTTGCAAAGCGTTAGAGTAGCTGATCAGTCTGTTCATCAATCAGAAGATCTTTGGAGTGCTACTCTTTAAAAAAAACCCAACAGATATATGTCTGAATGAACAAGTTCTTTTCAGAGCATGTTTATTTTTATGACATGTTGCTACACACGTTACTGTACTTTAAAAAGAGCTCAGTCGTTCATGGACTTGCAGCAATATCACAGCTCTAATGTTAGTACTAGTTTTTAGAACCTACTCAGTTTAGAAACTCTTTAAGTGTAGAGAGTATTGAGGTTTGGAATTCATAGTGCTTACAACTGTTATTGGATATAAAAAGCCACTGTTTAAAAGCACACACACCCCCCCCTCCCTAAAACTGTCAGTTTGTTTACATCTTGACTTAACATTTTTTACATAATTTTGAAAGAATTTGAGTGTTGGTGAAATGTTCCCCTGGCACTTCTCAATGGGGAAGAAAGGGTGTTTTACAGTCAATATACTATTGGGTTTGAGCTTCAGGTTCATCTTATCCTTATTTTAAGCGATATATTGAATCTCAGTGTAACCTTAATAAAGACAAATATATAGAGCTAGTCTTTGAAGAGTTTACAGAATACTGGAGATGTATTGATTTAGCTGTAGAATTAAGATCATTTTAAAGACGTGTAAAATAGCTTAATTTGTGTGTTAATGTTCATAAAGGTTTAAAGAACTTGTAAGAGGAAAAAACAGTGCAATTTTCTGACTACAGATAAAAACTGGTCTGATGATGTTTTCTCAGTACATATCTTTTCTTCCTTAAACCTGTTGGGTGTAATGAGAGGAAGGGAGAGAAAATGGAACAATTAATGCACCATATGTACAAAACAAAAAAAAAAACCAGTCTGTAGGTGTTATACTGAACAAAAATTTGTTTTAGTCCCATCTATCTTTTTTTATGTATACAGCATTTAGTCATTTGCATTGCAGTTTGAAAGACTTGTACCCAATAATGGGTACTTGCTGTTCGTTGTTGTTTTTTCTTTTAAGCTATATATATATATATATATATATCTCTAAGGTCTTTGTATCTTTCAGAAACCCTTCCTTTCTTCCAGAAAACATTATATGAGACTGTGCGGTTTAACCTTACATATGTATATGGGGTGATTAGAAATCCATCCATTATTAAGCAACAAAATTATATTACATCTTAATGATTTGGGGTTGGTTTTTTTCTAGAAGAAATAAGCAGCTTCTCTTTCAAATTTTGCTAGGATAGCAGCTGCAGATGAGAATGAGCTTCTGTATTTAATATATTCTATTAACTTCACACATACAGACACACACTCGTTCACTCACACACCCCAGTGTCACATTATAGGTGAACAGGCCCTAATTAAAAGCACGCACCATCTGCCAGTGTGTGGCAGCAGGGTGGCACTCCATAACCGTCCTGATTCCTGTGATTGAAATGTATTATTTATGAGCTCAAAGAGCAAATATGCTGCTGGGCTGGTGGAGGCTGCATTCGGAGCTGGAGAGCACCATCTAACGGTACGGAGTGCCACTGGCTATTCATCTCTCCCCTCCTCAGTCTCCTCCCCCAGTATTTTTATTTTTTAACATCATCTTTGGAGGTTTATTATGATTGCATTCTAGACAGTTTTCCGTCTCGGGTTTCACTTTTATACAAGATTGAAAATGGTTGTTGAAATATTACACTATTTGTGGTATTTGCAGCAGCCTTTTTTTTTCCTTCCAGCGCCACACATAGGGTTTTACTTTCTGTAGTAAAAATGATACTGATGTGGTGGTAGAGAAGTGGGAAGTTATCAAGATAGCTGAGCAGGATCAGTTTACTGCCATCTCTCCTTCCCAACCATGCATGTAATGAAAGTATCTACTGCTCAGTCTGCAATATTTATTTTAATATCAAAAGTGGCCTTATTTTTTATCAAGCAGTACGCTACAGACTGCATAAAGGGTCTTTACTTGGTTGAAAAGAAAGGGGAGAGATACAGACACTGCTACAGCTTTGGACCTTCCTCTCTGAAAGCAGAGATCCTCTTCCTTCTTGTACAGATTGTGTCCTATTATTGATTCTTAGCAGAGAAATGGATGAGGAGGTGTTGGACTGAGGGGTGAAACACACTTTTTCAGGAGAGGAAGGAGTGACAAGAAAGGAGCCCATTTTGTTATGGTTGGTCTATCAGCCTATCTTTGTTGACTGCTAAATTGCAAAGTCTGTATTTATTACATAATGTGTTTAGATGTTAACTTATTTACCTTTAGAGTATGAAGAATAACAGTAGTTGCACTGATTCAAAGTAATTTGGGGGCTGTATTTTTGGTTCTTAGGCTCTTTGTAATGTTCTTGAGCTTTGCAGTATCCATGCTGGGCATCCAACAATATGTTTACAGCAAAAACAAGCCATAAGTACTGAACAGGTACACAAAATATGAAATTTCTCTACAATAACTTCCAGCAAAACCACTATTTTAATTAAAGAATCTGGTCACTGTTTTAACTTGGGCAAGACAAGACCCTAAATAAAAACACTTACGTATAAAACTGGGCAAAATATATATGTGTGTGTATGTGTGCTTATTATTAAAAATCAGCATTTTTTAAAGAATGTTGAAATACCATGAACTGTGACACATCTGTGAATATACGTCATCTTATTGTTTGTGTTTAGAACATACGCCATCAGAAGGATAAGAGATGCCTTCAGAGAAAACAAGAATATAAAGGATTCTGAAAAAATAGAAGAACTAGTGAATAAAGCCAAAGCAAACCTAGAAGTTATTCATCGGCAGGTATGTTTATTTCTCCCATTATATTTAAGAGTTGTACACTCCTCAGTTAACTCTCTTATGCCACTACAGGTTGAAAAAAATAGATCCTTGCTCAAAACATCTCTGGGTGAACAGTATTTTTGTATGTCTGAGTTTGAAAGGGTGGGAAATATGTTTATACCTGATGGTCGTGATATAGGACTTAGGGATGTTTGTTCCATTAGCTGGAGCAGGCCTTGCAGTCAAAAGTTTGTGCTCTTCTTTTCTGCTGTTTGTTTTACTATGTCTTCACTGTTTCTCTTTTCTGCCCTAATTTTCCTTTGAATCTGTTTCCTCTAGCTCATGTATATTGGATTCCTTTCTTCACGCTTTCCTCCTTCCACCATAGGTATAGAAGAGTGGCTGTGACAGTCACTCCAAAGAGTCTTGCCTCTTGTGTTTGTTTTTCTCCACCTTCAGACACAGTGTTAGAACAGTAGCAGAACAAGAAAATCCTAAAGTGAATTAAATGCTATCAGGGTGGTAGATTTTCCTTTGGAATAAGTTGAGTCACTGGTAGTAATTTTCTTTGACCTTGTCTGAATAGCATTTATAGCATCTCTCTTCTTTCTGCTGGGTACCATATTATTTAGACATGAATTATACTGCGTTGAACTTTAGATACTTTATTACTATCCACAGTGACCACTGGGAATTTGAAGAAAGCAAGCTTCTACACCTGAACTCTCTCAGAGCACTTTCAATGCTTAAAATGTCCCTCCTTCCAAAATCCGCCCAGTTACTGACACCTGCCATAGCTCAGTAGTACTTTTATTAAATATGGAATTAATATGTGTGCCTGTTCCTTTGTGGTCTGTTTTAACATGAATCTTTTAACAACCAGCAGTTCAGTTAGCTGGATTTTTATTTTGGTAAGAAGCTGAGCCTTTTTATCTGGCAATTAAGTATAAATATTTTGGTACAAGTTAAATTACTGCTTCAGAATTTCTTGTCCGGGAATGGGTGTTGTTTTGTGCTACTGTAGCTTTACTATAATTTTTTTAACCCAAACACTGATATTTTTTTGTATTTTAAAAGTGTTTCTCAAAGAAGCAATTCAAATTGGGTTGATTCAATGCAATTATTTAAATGATGGGGTATTTTTTTGTCGTATATGTATGTGATGAGTAGCAGTTTCAGCTCTTGTTTTTGAGATTTTTATCTTGGAGAACCTTGACATCTGATATTCTCCAGGGAAATACCAAATGCTAGAGAAGACAATGAAGGAGGGAATGTCACAGAAAAAGAGTCGGAGATCATTCAGATCTGGGCTAGTAATTAGTTTCTTGAGTTCTAATCAGTAAATTTAGGTATGTAAGTTATTTAATAAGTACTGGTGGATTGGTGGTTAATACTCTACTACACTTAAAGTTAGTACGGGATACAAAGATTATCACTTAAGCTTACTACACTTATTTTAAATGTTACATGCATGCAAAAAATGTCACTTACCAACGCATCAATTTGTGGTGTCAGGTTAAGGGATGTCTCGGCCTCAAGGGGTAACCTTGAGAGGCATCGCCCTGCTCAAGGAGGGGAGAGCTCAATGGACCCCTGGCTGTAGATATTTATATTGTAAAGTGGTTGATTTGTAGTTGGCTTTTCTGCTATGTTAATGCAGTTTCGGCCATTTATCAGCCCATGCTCCAGCCAAACCATTCTGGGGGAGGATTTGGTGGTGAGTTCTCACCGATAGCCTCACAAAATAGGATTAACTTCAGTTAGGCCGATTGAGGAGCATCTGCCTGGACCAAAGTTCAGTTAGTTCAAACAGGAGGAGTGCATCTGTCACAGGGGATGGCAAAGGATAATGCACAGGGTCAAATTCTGCCACTTGCAGAAATCTGCATTGAAGAATTAACAGTTTGTGAAAGTGGGATCTCCTGTAGTAAAACGCTACAGAAAATCTCTTCTGGATTGTGATTACGGTAAATTCCTGTTAGTGTGTCAAAAAAACACTCTGTAGTAGCTGTAATTAAGAATGTAAAGTTATATCTTTGATAAATCAGAAAAACATTAGTGAGGTTACCACACTAACTGTTTTGCCATGAAATGGATGACTGAAGTGTAGTAGATTTATTTTTGTTTTAAAAGACCTTAACTTGGACCTACTTTTTATATTATTCTTTTATAACAGCAAGTACTTCCTTTTTCTGAAGAGAGTTCGATTTCAAGGTATCAAAGCACTTGAAATAGGTGGGAAATACATTTCCCACTTAATAGATATGTATCTGGGATGCTGAAATGAAGACACTGATTTGTAGTACCTTAAAATTTGGGGTGTCCTGACTTGATGGGGGTAGGATTTGACTCTGGCTGGTTCTATGAACATAAATAATAAAAAGCAGTTATAAGTCAGGTGGTGGGTAAGTCTTGCTAAAATAAAACTTTTCCAGCTTTTCTTTCAACAAAACATGGGTTTACTGACTCATCTGAGCCCTAATGGATCTGGGACAGATTTTAAAATAAAACTCCTCTCTGCTGTCTTGAGTCCTGTGAACACCCAAATTAGCTTTTACTGTAGACTCTGAAAAAAGATACCAGTTCTCCAAAACAGACTCTTGACGGGTGGAGTCTTTTCTTTCTGGGGTGTGGATCTCATCTGGCACCTTTTATGAAGTTTTCTTTTAGCCTAAAGATTGTCCCTCGGCATCAGTTAGGTCTTTCACCTGCCATGGAGTCAGTAGAACAGGCAGGCTTGGTTAATACCTGGTATATCCACTTGCTGTCCTTTGTAAAGGAGTAGTTGAGCTTAAGGACATTTTATGTTCGTTGATTACTAGTGAACGTTTTGATCATAAATAAATGTATACATGTGATTGTAGGTACACAAGTACCTCTGACAAGCCTGTTCATGAACAAAAAGTAACTGTTTCATATACCAGCCTGTATTTTGCACTGGTAAAAATGTTGTGCATGGAATTCTTCATTCAAGAAAATAAAAGGTTATACAAGATTTTCAAGATTTTTTTATTTTTTCTTAGCATGGATTCTGCTTTTTTCCTTGCACCAGCAGAACCATTTTGATCTGCTACTTTTTTTCCTCTCCATTTTGCTACTTTGTAGTAACAACAAAGAAATTTTATAAGAAATCTTTTTTGACGCAAGAATTCATTGAGAAATGCAATTCACTCTACCGTGTAGTACATAAATCTTGCTTTAAAATGTTTTGTATGTAGGTATGAATTTTTCAGCCAGGAAGATGTTCAGAGCAAAAAGGGCATGTAGGGTTCCAGTTGCCTGGAATAGCACTGTTTGAATTTTCAGAAAATGAAAATCTCTTCCTATCTGTTTTAGTTTTGTAGTACAGAAAAATAATGTTTAGTATTAATATCTTAAATACTTTATTTTATTTAAAGATATGTTTGATTATATAATCAAACTGTTGTCAAGAAAGTGACCTTAATTACCTATCTTTCTGTTATGTGTTTGTTATTTGGTGTGTATCTTTGTCACTAGGACATAGAAGAATAATGCCACAAAAACTCAGTTATTCCTAAACCTGCAGGGGTTTTGCTCGTTTTTTTGCTGTTTCAAATCTCAGCTATTCCAGGAGTTTCTCCCACATGTGAAACCTATCTGCTAAAGTCATTTTAAATCAGATCACATTTTGGTATCATTCCATGTAAGAATTTCAGGAAAAATATACTTGAAAAAGTAAGGAATATTAAAGAGTTGGACACAGCTTCCCATTTTTTTACACTGATAAAACAGTGAAACTTAAATTGAAGTATGTGTTACATGTCACACTGCTTGAATTTTTCCCAAAGTATAATCATGCTACATTCAGTTTTGGAAGAGTTGTGTTTATCTGTGCAGGAGTAACAGACAGTAACACACAGAGTAACACAATAGGCAATGGAACTTTTTAACAGAAAATAATATGATAAAGGGAAATTAGTTTATCAAGATAATTTTTTGACATGAGTCCCTGCTTGATGTTTGGATAATAAGGATATATTTTTTTTGAGTCATTCCTCTCCCTTCCTTCCCCCCAAAAAAAATGTTTTTCTAAAAAATTTAGAACTGTTGTTCTTTGTAGAATTTCTATTATGCTTCAGTGTCATCTCATTTTCATCTGTAAAGCAAGAGAAGAATATTGACAAAATAGCAACGCTGTCTTAAAAGTAAGCTTTTCATCAGGACTATTGAACACCTTAGCATCTAAATTCATATTAATATTTACTTGCTGTCAAATTCAATCATGCTCTGTGGAAAAAAATTCATTCTTGCTCCCTTGTTTAATTGAAGATCTAAGTAATGAAGTCATCTGACATTATTATGACTTTATGTTTAAAACTAACCAAGCATAATATAATAGGGTTTTATTTTTAAATGCAGACCCACTGAAGCATACATGAGATCTAGCATACTTTTTTTTTTTTTGCTAAGTTTGGGGTTTATTATGATGTAGCACATCTTCGTATTGCTGACTTTTTCATAGCATGTCGATAGAAATTAAATAATATCCCACTTTGCTGACAATTTGTTGTTACTCTAAAATCAAATTTATATTCACTTTATATTCTAATTTATGGTTTAGTCATCAAAGTGACCACTGAAGTGTAAGGTTCGTAAATAACTATTTGAATCAGCCTAGTGGGAAATGTGAAATAGTGACAGATTACTGTCATTTTGTTCATGTCAGTCACTGTACAATTTGCTTGAATGTTATAGAAGTAGCTTTATAAAACTAAAAAGCATGGAGGAACATTAATCTCTGCCTTAATCCTCCTCTGCTTGTTATTGGTTTTGATTTAAAAATGGCTAAAGGAAGGAACAGCTCTGATTCTGTTCTGTTTGTGAAGATTTCTTTGTGTGTCTGTTTACTATGTAAACAGCACAATTTGTGGTGTCTTCCCTGTAAAGAAGGGGGTTGTGAGAAATGTATTGTCACAAGTAAGTTTGATATAGAAGGTTTTGGAAAGTTTTGAGGTTAAGTTTTGAGGTCCTTTGAGGGTTATCACAACAGCCATTCCCCAGCTATGCTAATATGACTTCATATGTGAGTTTCTATTGCTATTGGAATATGTTAGTGGTACAAGAATTTGCCCTGAAATGTTACTGCTGTTGCTGAGATTCAAGATTTATAGAAGCCCCTTTGAAGACAGGATAATATTGAGTGTTTTGAAGTATTCACTAGTTTTCTTTGTGGCGTGCTGTCTCTCAAGTTTTGAACTGAAAACATAAAAGTGAAATTCAAGAGCTGCGCTGGACCTGTGTGCTCTGATTAAATTCCTGTTTTGATTTATAGGACATTTCATTTTTACGTATTCCTCCACAGTATCAGTATTCTCTTCTCCATTTTAGATTGTAGATGGAAACTACGAATTGTCTTGGTGTCCAGGATTAAAGGATTATTTGGTTTTCGGGGCAGTTGTGAGGGCTTTGGTATCAATTGTATTGTCTTTGATGTCACACAACAACAGTGCTCTTCAGTAAAACAGTTTTGATATTTCACAGCCTTTTTTTTGTCCTTCTGAATGATCCCAATTGATGAAAATCTTTGCACAAACTTTTAGGAGGGAGGCAAGAGATGCACCATGAGCAGTTAGACAGTCAAGACGCGTGTCTCCCATTACTTTACAGGTGGCAGCTCATTGGCGTTTTCTAAAGGAACGGATGAACTTTCCTATCTTTTGAGTTTGTGGTATTGTTCCTCAGACTTGGCCTCTTTTACTGTTCCCTTCGGATGTATAGAAGACTGAAGGAATGTGATTTTGAAATATGAGAACTCTCTGAGAAAAGTTATGCTGATAATGATAAATATTGAGTACTTGCAGCATTTTTCATGTTTGCAACATGTTGTAAGTACGTTCTAATCCTTGCAATAGGCATCACTTATAATTTTATCTCCATTTCTTTTAATGAAATGCTTCGTGACTATGCCTTGATAAAAGCCTATGTAATATTTAGTGTAGGATTTTGGTCTCGTGTTCTCATGTTTCTCCATATTTGCCATTTGTAGTAAAAATGCTTAATATTGTCTTGTTTTGAAATTTGTGTAAAATATGAGTAGTTCTTCTGGATCTTCTTTTTTAGCAAGCCACGTTGCCAGTGCAGCTGTGTGTAGCCAAGTGCTGCGCCTTCTTGAGGTGTTCATTAGCAGTATCTCATCTTTGTAGTATCATGGACTCAAGTAAGGATTGAATAGAAGTGGATACAAAATGAATGTACTAATACAGCACTCATTATTATGAATTGGTAATGATATAGCCACAGCACAACAAAGCATGTTTCTGTTAAGCAAAATAGTATAAAGTATGTTTAATATTAGCAAGACAAGCAATTTCAATTATGGTTATTCTTTAAAAAAAAAAAAAAGGTAGAAGTACCTTAGTTTACTGCACCTGCCTTGGAATTTATATCTCATCCTTTGTGCTTTTATCAGCAAATACTCCCAATCATTTCCATCGTTCAGTAATTCAGTAATCCTGTGATTGACTTGCAGCAATAGCAGGTAAATTAGTAAATGCCAAGGTGTATGTACTTCTGGACTGGAAGCATCCAGTTGAGCATTCAGGGGACTGGTACCGCTTCACACAGTCATGAGTGACATTGGAATTGACCAACTCAAGGAACTTCTGTGCCTTCAAAAAATACTCTGTGCCTCTGAAGATGCTTGTGTTTATACTGCAAAACAGTGTAGGCTGGATGTCCTTCTCAGGAGAAGGTTCGTTATGAAAATTCTTATTAGTAATTTTAGTTTCAGGCTACAAGTCATATGTCTGTGAGTAAGTAAGAAAGTTGCAAAATACTGTATAACATATCTGATTTATGTTAGCAGCAGTTTTGAAGTGAAGAGGCAAGAATAAGTGGAAAAGCTCTTTAAGCACAGGTAAGTACAGGGTGCAGCACCAACACAACAGTTCAGGAATATATATGATACTGGCAAGTCACGTTTTCCTGCTGGCAGTCAGTTATGTTGGAGCTTTAATATGGTTTCCCCTTGTCAAGTTTGTCACTGCAAGGAATTTTTAAAATCACAGATTAATTTACTGCTTTTCTTGAGAAGATTTTTAAATTTTATTTACTTTTTTCCCCTGGCTTTACGATTGCAAATATCTATTTTTCTACAAAAAAATTATAGACTTACGGGTTTTATCTAAGAGAAGGGTCCTTGGAAGTTCAATGCTTTTTTACTAGTGTCATATATTTCTATTTATTACAGTTGCACCTACATTTTCCAACCAGGATAGATCCAACATTATGCACAGAGAGAACTGTTCCTACCTCTCAAGCCATTTAGTTGGTTAAAGCAAGTATAGACGCAGGGAAGAGTTTTCAAATGCCTCATTCACAGAAGAGGAGCAGGATGTGAATGGCATAATCGATCAATGGACAAAGTTTCTATTAAAACAGTTCTATTGAGTCACTTCAGTGGGTTTTTGAAGGTAATCAAGCACCTATACAACTCAAAATACTTGCAATGACATCTAGAATTTATCAATGGTTGGCATGATCATCGTGCACGTCTCTTGCTTCTAGACTGTTGTAATACAGGTAGTCAGTTTTTTTACTTGCTTTATCAAATTCTGAGTTCTCACTTGATTGGTTCCCTAAATACATTAACTGAAATTAGACCGGAAGGTTGTGCAAAAGCCAAGCACTGTTTTTTAAATCATCTGACTTTGGCTTTTCAAAGGCATTGGAGAGATTTCTCTGTGGATTTTTTTTTTTTTTATTTATTCTAAAGCTCTCTGGGGTTTGATATTCTTAGATATTTTTTTTCCTCATTTAAATCCTATTTGTTATATTCAAGTTACTTGTACTTTCCCTGGGATTTGAAAATGTAACTCAAGAAATACATATTTGTATATTTCTTCTTTTGTAACAGTAGCCTACAAGGAAGAATGTGATTAAGAAAGCAACAAAAATCCTTAACACATGTTAAGTTTCAGCGCTCTTTATTTGGAAAGAGACACAGGTACAGGTGGAGGAAGGTATAACATAGGATTAATAGTACCTGGCTGTTAGTAAACAAGAGAAAGCTTGAAATTTAAATTGAAATGGGGAGGCATTAAATTCAGAGCTATTCTGGTTTTGTATTCCAATATGAAAGTAAATTAATTTTATGTCCAGTAAATATCTATAAAGGGGTTTTTTTGGGGGGGGGGGGGGGGGGGGGGGGAAAAAAAAAAAAAGGGGGAGGGGGGGGGGGGGGGGGGGGGGGGGGGTGTGGGGGTGTGGGGGGGGGGGGGGGGGGGGGGGGGGGGGGGGGGGGGGGAGGACGGACAACAAAGAAACAACTGTAATAGGACTTTGAAAAAGTTTTGGTAAATTTGAACAGACACCCAGGTGAATCAAAACTTGGCCCTTCCCAGGACACAGCTCCACTGTGGCCAGCCTTTTCAAATGACTTTTTCATCTTGGCATGTGGGATAGCTTTGAAGATACACAATATTTTAACAGATGCCAAAAGCCCAGAGCTGTCATATCAGCTTAATTTCTAGAATTGGGATGGGCAGGAACTGTAACAGGCATTTTACCCATCTTCAGGTGGGTCAGCTCTCCAGGTTACACCTGTGTGAGTCTCCAGAGCAGTGTTACTCCTTAGGCTTTCCTTTAACTCTCCTGATGGAGAGCAAGATTGTATTTTCACAAGTGTTTTGCTGCTGTTTGCCCTGCTGACTAAATTACAAGTGGCAGTTTCTGCCTGCAATATTAAATACCAAAATAGACCCAGCATTGAAAGTAACCTTTAAAAGGCTACAAGCAAAGGCAATTCAGAGGTAGGATGAGGTTTTGTCTTTCTGATCTAAGAGCCTTAGTGTAAAACATGTCAGTAACCTTTCCTAAAAAAAAAAAAATAAGACTGAGTGTTGGCAGCTGCTTTTAAAATACTTCCATTATCTTCACTTATCAATTATAAAGAGCTGACATTATTTTTGTTACATGTATTTAGTGGCTAATCCAGTGAGGTTGGGGTGTTATCATAAAAAATAAGTAGTTACATAATGCATCTAGAGCTCTGACCATCTGATGTTATGCAGAGGAGGGCTGTCTGAAGGACAGGAGAAGGACTTACTTTCCGAGTGAGCAATTTGGCATGGCAGTATATCAGATCTGATCAAATAAATGCTAGGTGTAAACTTCATATGGAAAAGAGTAATTTTCATCATTGTCTGGCTGGTCAGTAAATTCTTGAAACAGTTAGCAGCATGGATTGAACCGGTATGTGCTAAAGAGAGGTCCAGGAGCAAGGAAAGCTCACTTTTTCAGGGAGGTTTGTTCATCTGCTACTCCTCCCTTTGTGCTGGCTGCTTTCCTGTGTTTGGTGTGTCAAGGGCTTCTGCCCAGTGTGTAAAATGAACACGGTTCATGGGGGTGGCTGTTGTGGCAAAACTTTAAGGAGGTGCCTTTCAAACAAGGTAGCATCTGTCAGTCTGGTTCTGGTAAATTTGGCAGAAACCACGACAGTGGTGCCTACCAGTGTGGTTTTTAGTGGTAAGAGTTGAGGGAGGGATTGAAGATCGAGTTTCTAGCATTAAAGTATATTAACGTTTCGGCAATTTTCTGTCTTTCTTGCTGTGTGATGTCTGCTGCAAAGCAGAACGTTTGTGCAAGCTCTCTTTTTTTCCTGAATAGTTTTGTTTGTTATTTATGAAGCATATAACCTTGTAAAAGCCTTGCATATATATTGTGACTTACATTCATGTCAGAACATAGATCTCTCCTGTGTGTCCATCTTGAGTGGTGGTATCATGGGGTAAACCAGTTTTAAGTACAGATAGAGCTTGAGGAAAAGAAAGGGATTGCTGTTTTTAGGTCTTCTGAAAAAAGTGAGAGACACAACAGTGCTGTTATTACAACAGTGATGTCTGTTTTGATCTCCCACAGTTTGTTGGTTGCTTTTTAATCTGTTGGTTTAGTTCACTTTCCTTGCTGAGAAAACTTTCCTTCCTGGTTTTGTGCTGTTTATTGAAAGGAGACAGTGTCAGGTTCAATGGCACTGCAATTGAGCAGGCACACTTCCCTCCCAGAGGAGATTTGGCACATTTGGCTGGTGCCTCAGATCCCCAGGACTGTGTTCTGCTGCCCTTGAGCTGCAGTCTGTAATTCAGGATGATAATGTTGATGTTGACGCCCTCACTATCTGACAAGTCACCTAGTCCTGTAGCTGTGGTACAATGGGGTTTTTTAATGACTTTTTCTCCTCCCATGCCCAGTCATCAAGTCTCTCAGTGTATTACTTATAGTTTTTCCCTTTACAGCTAACAAAAGGAAGAGTGAGCATTTTAGCTTCTCTTTAAGATACTTGCATTCTTTTCTGCCCTTTCAGATGGCCATGCTTCTCCCCTCAGCACATTGAAAACCCAGTATGTAAAATCTTCCTATGCCACTCTAAATCAGATGACTTTTTTTGTTTCTTCCATAGATCGTTTGTTGAGTCTAAAGACTTTATTCTTGTCTTCATTCTCAGCATAAGGCCAGCCTGCAAAAAGCTATATTTGTCCATTTGCTCCAAGAATCTGGCTTCATGGGTGTTTTTTATTTCCCTCTCTTACTATCTTCATGCTGCTTCTGTTGGTTCAGTCACTGAAGCTCTTCCATCATCGCGGTTGCAAGGGTGCCAATTGATTTCTTATTTAAAAAAAAAAAAAAAAGAAGCCTTCTTCACAGTCCTAGTGTGTGTGTCTAGTGTGCCTGCCTATATTCTAATATTCTCAGGTTGCACTCTGGGCACTCTGGGGTCCATTTTATACCCCTGTGGTTTACCATAGCACCAAACACTGTCTCTGTCATTAATACCATTTGGCTGAAGTTGCAGCCATGCAGCCAGGTAAATTCACAATGATCTAGTTTTATTTTGACAGTAAACATAAACTGTATGGCCTATGTGTGGCCATACACGTAAAGCTCTTTCAAACAAAAAAAACTTTATTGTTAAGGTGTTATGTTTCAATTTTATCTTTTTTTTTTTTTTTTTTTTCCCCAGTAATTTGGATTCTGTCTGGTATCTCTGTAGTCAGCTGCTTGTATTTGAGGTAAATGTGTTTGATCCATGAAGTTGTGATGAAGGCCAAGCTTTAGGGAAGAAAGTTGCTAGACTCCAATATCATCCTGTCTGATCCAGCCCTTGGAAGTTTAGGAAGGGAAAACTGTTTTCTAGACAAGAGTACAGAGAGAAGTTTAATTAGTGTTTACGCAGTCTCCTTGGTACTGGTGCATTGCTGCTGTCTTTAGCGCTGTGCTTTCCGAGGTGAGCCTGGGTTTTTTTTTGGCCATTAAAAGCTGTAGCTGCAGTGCCCTTCATCTTGGTGACAGGCATTATGCCAGTACATTAATTCTGAAAGCAAGGAGAAGAAAGGAGCCCAAACTCTTCCAGTCACATTTAAATCACAAATTGACTGATTCCTGTTGTTGTTCTCTCTGGGGTATGTCAGATGTATGCTTCTCCCCTTCCAGGTATGGACTGTCTGAATGTCTTTCCTGGGCTGTTGGCTTTGCAGGAAGTGAACTATTACTAAGCAGAGTTTTGAGTTTACCTTTATAATTTGGTCACTTTTAGAATGTACCTAAATATGTAATCTGAAACAAAGATCTGCTGTTTATCCTGTAAACAAGGTCTTGTCCCTCACCAGAGTAATTATGAACTTTGCAGTGCAGTGGCTAAATAATACGTTCATAGACTTTCTCCTATGAGCATAATTCACTTGCTGAGCAGTTGCTTTGGTAATTTTTAACCATATTTCCATCCAAGTTAATGAGAGCATTATATGACCTAATCACTTAGCCTTCCACGTTAATACAGATGTTGTTTGTAATTCTGTTGATTTTGCTGTTGACCCCGTGCTTTGGTTATGTGTTGAAATGATCTTAATTTTAATTCAAAGTACTTTTTGTCTCACAGCAGTCTAATTTCTATGCACATATGTCAGTAGTGAATATGTATTGGGAGTGATTATTCTCTAACTGCTTGTGCCAGTATACCTCTGGGATGTTAATCAATCTTGTGCTTTTTAATTGACATCAATAATGTGTTTACATTTATCAATATTTCTTAATTGTCAAGTTATAACAGTGGAACTTCAATAATAAATCATGCCTATAGTTAAATTCATACATTAGATTTTTAAGAGTCTCCTTAAGCAATTTGACGTGTTGTAAATTGCTTTTAAATTATTTGTATGTATGCTCATGGGGGAAGAGGAGAAAAAATTGATATGCAAAGCTGTGCTGTAGAATAATTCTGCAGAACTAAACTATTGACAGTAAAATACCTTTACCACGTGTACGGTGTGCTTAATGGGTAAAAAGAGGAAGTAAGTCTTTTCAAAGTGCTAGTTTCATTGCTAATAATTTGTGAGTATGACAGTACATGTACCTTTGCTGTGCCATCTCAAGGGGACTTGTCAGGGCTGGGACTGTTTCCCATCTCTCAGCTGGACAAGCGAGGCAGAGGGTGGAGAGGTTTACTGGTGGTGCTGCTCCTTTACAGAAGAAGCTCTTGGGAGATCAAGGCACCCTGATTTTAACTGTGCATTTCACCACATGCCAGCCTGTCCTTAAGATACTGAGGTGCAAATGAAGGCGGCTACTTCTGTTTAAATTTAGGCATATATTTAAAGACTTTGGTGCATAGGGAACTAAATTATTTGCCCAGGTTCCTAAAGTATGCTTATAGCAGGAATTAAAGTATAATATTCCAAGTCTTACAGCACTATCTCAGTAGGTATCCCTTTATCATCTACCTCAGTCTTCTCTGTCCCCTTTAGATCCAAGTAGCAGTAGATAGGAGAAGAAAATCTGCTTAGACAAAAAGCTGGCAGGATGCTGACCACGTTGTTTGTGTCAGTCTTAGTGTGTTTTGTGGGCCACACTGAAGACAATATAGAATTAAAAACCCTGCCTAGTAAGCAGTGAAGAAAGACTTAAAAGTTAATGCTGCTACTTTCTAGTTAAGTGAGAGCCAGTGTGAACATTAGGATAGCAAAAGAGAGAAGTAGGGAAGCAGCTATTTGAGGTTTTTCCAATTTTACCTATCTTCTTAATTGAGATCCTAAAAGTGAGCTGCAGTTTTTCAAGTAAAAATATATATACATGAAAAAATTGAGATAGAAGTCATTAGTGTTATTAAACTCAAATATGATATACAGTTAATTATTTTAATATCCTACTGTGTAGGAATTAATTTTACAATGCTACTTATAGAAGGAACTGTTGACTAAAGTAGATGTCTGAAATGCTGTAGAATTAAATAGTATTTTACACAGAGTTAGGAATATATCATTTGCTTAAGTTGAAAATAAGATCAGAAAGATAAATGCTTATTTGGGAGAGAACAACAGGTAAGGAGTCAAAAGGTGTGGAGAATGAATATGACTAACCTCTTTAATCAGTTGAAACAGTAGAAAAAGAATATTTATATACCTAATGATAACAAACCCCCTTTATCAAAGGATGATTTAAAAAAATCACCAGGGTCTCATTCCTAGGAAGTAAAAGGACTGATTTAAACATCAAAATCTTGATGCAGGTAGCAAAGCTCTCTGATATGAGATCAGATATATCTGCACTCCCATTTCTTTTGCCTTTCTTGTTCTCCATCCTGGTTCCATCCTTACATAATATTCTAGGTTAGTATCTAAAGTACTGTCTTTGTCTGTATTTCCAATAAGATACTGTTAGTTGAAAACTATTGTTAATAGATTGTTAGTTTTTATTTTATTGCTTTGAACTTGTATGAAATGCCATCCTACTCAGCGTCATGATATAATTCCTATCCTCTTCATACTAACTGAGGAAATTGTGTTGTCCAGGTCCTAAGAAAGCAAAAACTCTGGGTCTGAATTTTTTTTTTATCAGTGTACAGAACTAGGATGTCTGGAGTCTAACATCAAGGCTAGCTTTAATATGAAAAGAAAAATTAAAATATTATATGTTTCTGGTTTAGTGTAGCAGCTATTTTGTTGACTTCTTGCAAATGTTAACAGTAATAAATTAAGCCTCTCCCTCCTTTTTTGAATGAGACAAGCCTGATAAGACACAGCTATCCAACCAACAGAATTACAGCGGTTACCAAATCAAATCGCATTATAGCAAGGATGTGTAATCAATCTCTTTGTGAAGGGCAAAGCAATTCAGAAGACAAAACCATCGACACTTCCTTTAGCATGGCAGATTAACTGCATTCATGTTGTGTGTGGAGGGGTTTTGCAGTAAGATGCTTGTGTGAATAAGCTGTGTTTTGTTTCAAAAGCAGACTTCCTGGGGTGCACTGATATGGCATGTCAGCCCAGACAGGGCTGTGCAGGTTCTGAGCTAGAGGTTGTTTCCGAACGTGTGGAGAAGGGTCAGAATATGAATGTGTGCACACAAGTCTTGAAGAAGTAGTAACCTTTCAGTGGCATTCAAATTGTATTTGCTCTTTAGGTTCCAAACCTGCAAAGATACCTGAGATGTACATGAAACTAAGTTAAGTTTGGCTGATAGCATGAAGAATGCTAAATCTTGTGGAATGACCAAGGAGGTTGTGGAGTCTCTGTCTCTGGAGATATTCAAAGCCCACCTGGATGCATTCCTGTCCAACCTGCTTTAGGTGAACTTGCTTTGGCAGAGAGGTTGGACTAGATGATCTCCAAAGGTCCCTTCCAACCCCTACTATTCTGTGATTCTGTGGATTAAGTTCAGAAAAGATGATTTTTCACGCACTGTCCTGCAAAAATATATTTAATGCCAGCATAGCCTGAACGGTAGATTAAACTAGTTCAATTGCAAGGTTTTCCAGTACTTCTGAGAAAGACTAAAATTGCTGATCATCAGGTGGGATATAGAATCATAGAATGGTTTGGATTGGAACGGATCTTAAAGATCATTGAGTTTCAAAGGCCCTGCCCATGGGCAAGGACACCTCCCACTAGAGCAGGTTGCTCAAAGCCCCATCCAGCCTGGACATGAACACTTCCAGGGATGGGACATCCACAACTTCTCTGCTCAACCTATTTCATTGTCTCACCACCCTCAGAGTAAAGAATTTCTTCCAAAGATCTAAATTTCCCCTCATTCAGTTTAAAACCATTACCCCTTGTCTTATCACTACACTCCCTCATAAAGGGTCCCTCCTCAGCTCTTCTATAGGCCCCTTTTAGGTATGGGAAAGCTGCTGTAAGGTCTGCCTAGAGCCTTCTCTTCTCCAGGCTGAACAACCCCAACTCTCTCAGCCTGTCCTCATAGGAGAGGTGTTCCAGCCCTCTGATCATCTTCATGGCCCTCCTCTGGACCTCTTTCAACAGGTCTATGTCCTTCTTATGTTGGGGGGTCCAGAGCTGGATGCAAGTACTCCAGCTGGAGTCTCACAAGAGCAGAGTGGAGGGGCAGAATCACCTCTCTGAACCTGGTGGCCATGCATCTTTTGATACAGCCCAGGATGCAGTTGGCTTTCTGGGCTGCTAGCACACATTGCTGGCTCATGTTGAGCTTCTCGTCCACCAACACCCCCAAGTCCTTCTCCTCAGGGCTGCCCTCAATTCATTCTCTGCCTGACCTGTATTTGTGCCTGGGATTGCCATGACCCAGGTGCAGAACCTTGCAGTTGGCCTAGTTGAACTTCATGAGGTGAAGATCAGGTTACTTGTTTTGTATATCCCTGTAAGGTGGTAAAATCCAACTGTCTAGCACATTAGTTTCATCAATGCTGCTTGATTTTGGATTTTGTTTTCAACTTTTCATTTAAAGTAAGATTGGAGTTCTTTATTTGACTTGCTGGCTAAGGCTTTTAAAAATGTAAATAGCAGTATTGTAGCTCTAATAAAGAGTGCTGCAAAGCTGAGAAAAGGAGAGTGACCCACTCTTAAAAAAGAAAACGGAGAAAGGTTAGAACATAGGAACAGAGAGATCCAAGGTTTCCCACCGTATAGTAATGGATATGACCTTTAATATTGAGGCCTTTGGATCAAATTTAAGTTGGCATTAAAATTTTCTAATAAATTCCCTGCTGAATCTTGAAGGTTTTTTCCTCAGATTTAATTCAATAAGGTCACAATAAAGCAAGTGCTGTCTGTGCTATTGTGATTGCTCTCAGCAGGCTGATAATATTATTGCAGAGAAGAGCTGGCTACTGTGCTTTTATTTCTTTCTTCAAGCACTCCTTCCTACATGCTTGCTCCCCTTGCTCTCAGGTCTACCCTAAGTAGGAACCGAAGCTGTTTTAAATGCCATTTGCTTCTCATTTTAACATGTTTTTATAACAATGCTTTCCTGAATTTCTTCGACAAAGGGAATAATAGCATAGCCTGTCTTCTTGCAGAATAACTGAGGGCTTGTATTTCCTTAATTCCCATCCAACTTTTTTTCATTAAATTCAGCCTCTAAGATCTTAAATTTGATGTTCCTAAACATGCAGTGCTTAGCTCATTTTGGCTTGGTGCTTTTAGGGTTATGAAATAGATGTACAGCTGATGGAGTTTCTCTTAGGTGCCTGGGGAGAGACGCTGAATACCCCCCGTCCTGTGTTTCATAACAAACAAAAAAAATATTAGGAATTAGGACCTCATCACTGAGGTATATATATTTGGGGTCCTGCACTAGTAGATTCCTACTGCATATTTTGCAACATGAATTTCAGAACAACATTGTTAATGTGATGTTTCTCGTATGAATGCAAGTTTATGTTTAGCTTGCTACTGGTAGATCTGTTAGTATTTATTGGAAGTAGTTGATGCAGTAAATGAGCGCAAATTCAGAGTACTGTGATCATGATTCCCTGTATAATTCCGTGCGACTGGAAAAACTCAGTGCAGCTTAAGTATCAACTCTGCGTGAACTGCACTAGCTCTATCCTAAGTTTCTGGATGCAACTTCCTCCTTTTTCCAATCAGACCTGCTGTTTAAAATGTCAAGTTTCTGTTTGTAGTGGTGGCATGTTAGGAGCTGTGTCCATCCTGGCTGGTCCTTTTTAACAAATGAAGAGGTATTTTAAAACATTGTAATTAGATCATATGATTAGTGTTTTGCTGTGAAAATAGAACAGTCATTTAGGTATGGGACTAGGTATGTTTTTCTTGATTTTGGACACAAAATAAAATTCATATTCCTCTACCTTGGCATAACTGGGAGCTCAGGCCATTGTAGTTTCAAAGGACCAACGTGGCCATAGCTGAATGCTCCTACCTGGTATCCAGTCTGGCTTCCCACTTATCCATCTTCACCCTACTGGTCCATCGTCTTCCCCTTGTGCTCTGTCTTTCCCTGGGGCTCAGAATTTCCTACATAAAGAGTCATGCACAGAGTATATTTTTGTGTATCTCCAGCCACATGCAGACATTCACAGTTCTTTGCCCATGGCATTCTTTGCTGCCAAACCAGCCAGTCTCTACAGAAGAAAATTACTGGCATGAATATTCAGCTGCTTATTTGCATACTTAGCTAACATATGTACAGTGAGCTATGTCCTCTTGCCCGCGTGCAATTGATTGGAAAGCAGGAGCAACAAAAGATGTTTTATAGAGACAATTCCAGTTCTGAGATGTGTGCAGCTGTATTCTGACCACCTTCAATCCCCCTGGCAAGCAGAACTGATGAGGGTTACCCCACAGCATGCAGGCAGTTTTGATATTGCATAATGTTGCTTGCATACCTGTGCTAAGCCTGCTTCAGTAATTAAAAAATAACAGATGATGATCTTCAGTCATAACATTTCACCCACTTCCATATTGCTCATCATTTCTTTTTTTTTTTTAATTGCTCTTGATGTTTACCTCCTCTAAGCCGTGCATCATATGGTACTTGTAGCACGTATACCATAGTGCCAGCACACTTGTGAACTTCAGGGATAAAAAAACATCACTTCTGCAGTGTGTCCAGTTTCTCACAGCCAACAAGTAGGCATGTGGAAGAGAGGTCATTCCTAATCAATAACTGCTCATTGCTTTTTATTTATGACATGCACATTTTAATTTATATTTCCTGCTGCTGACAGAGGGAATTAATTTCCAGCACCAGAGATGCAACGCAGCTACTTTAAAGGAGAATGGTCCTCAGATGAGATGATGTTACTGACCTGAAACACTTCAAAAAGCTTGATTCTGAAGCCTGCTGTGGTTTGAGCTTGCAGTTGCTGAGACAGGTTAACATTGCTGTGAAGCATTGTGAGACAAAGACTGTTGCTTTGTAAATTAAGTAATGAAGCATTTATGTGTGAGTTCCTACTATAATTAGTGGTTTGTAAACTACTTAGATTACAAAACACAGTTGACTTGGGTTATTAAAAGATCAGAATCTATATCACATGATGGTAGGATCTGCAGTTTGTTTTTCAAACTTGACTTTCAGTCACAGAGACATGAAATCTTCCAAAACCCAGGTTTGATTTATAAAACTTTGTGTATTAACTGTAGAAACATGAGTGAATAATCAGATAACCCTTTAAGTAGTGTGATTTTTTTCAGCTAAACTAATAATCTGACTTGAGTTATTTTGAGAAAAGCTCCTGTGGTTGAGATGACCTTTCCCTTAATTCTCCTGTAGATTTCAGCTGTGAAGTAGTGGTAAGTTATTTGAAGGATTTTGGTAAAGCAGCAAAAATAAAATATAGCATTCTTGACAATTTGCAAGTATGAACTGCAGTTGACCTGAAGCTTCTGAAGTGTTGTACGAATTGCAATACCACTTGTGAATCAGTCTGCTTTCAGATCTGTTAAATGGCATATATTTAACACTTACTAGTCTAGATACAACAGTTTTAAGCTCTGCCGCTCTTGCAAAAAATTTTAATTCCACATAACAGTTTTACCGTAGCTGTTACAATCACACATCAAACTACTGCATGTGGGATATGGAGTATCCCAACAGAGGATACGGGTGCAATAGTTAAGCACACTCACTAAAGTTAACATCTGGGGTTTTTTGGAGTACGGAGGCAGAAATTTAGTGGGTTTTTTTAATTTCTAGGCAGGATGTCCCTCATTGCCATGAGCAATAGAAAGTCTCATTTCTTTTCCTTGCACAGAAAGCAAGAGTTGAGTAGATTTAACTATGGTATTAAAAAGGCTTGGTGTTTCAACCTGACATTTTAAACTGTGGTATCGTTACACTTATTTATAAATGTTCCTTTCTTCACTGCACTCTGTCTCTTAAGAATGGTGTTGCACAGTTTACTACTGTGAACCCATCGGGTCAGAATGTTTTTGTAGTAAAAAACATGAAATACTTCCCAGTCCTACCTAAAATTTTTGGAAGAACTGAGAGGTTGTTTTCTTGATTGCATGGGCATTTCAGATTTCTGGGGTTTTTTTTATTGTATTAGATAAGCAGGGCAGTTGGTGGAAATCACATTGAGGGGGACAATGTAAATTCTGTGTCGCTGAGAACCGTGTAAGCAATATCTGTTCTGGAATTAATCCTATATTAAAAGGATCAATTGCAGATGTTTCTGATTTGGAAATGATAAGGCTTTGGGCAGTTACGGGAAGACTATTAAATCCTGAATCATAGGATTAACTGGATTTTTATCTTTGGTTTCATGGCATGATTGTTAATCCCGGGATCAACAAGAAAGTAAAAAGCAAAGAAAGCTGTAAACATTTCCTGTGCTTTTTGTGCATTCAGTGCTTATCCTGAAGAACCCTACACCCAGAGGTTGTACCTCTACTGGAGTTGCTCTTGCAATTCTGTTCATATTTTAAATAGCTCTGGGTAGTCTGTCCTTATCTACATACAGTGCTGTGCTCTCCTTTCTCTGGGGTGCTCCATGTATGTGTTTGTCCACCTCCAGATGACTTTAAACCTTATTATCCTTCAATCAGAATTTTAAAAGAAAAGGGAAAAAAAAATTAGAAAGAAAGAAAGAAGAGCAGCTTGTGGTCAAAAGAAGCTGTCTGTAAGAGGCAGGGCTGTAAGTCCTGAAATACAAAGCCACATCTGTCCCAAACCAACTGGCTGTTCTGCCAGGCTGTCTCCTGGCCACATTTGTACTGGTTTTGGATCAAGTAAGTTTACAAAATGCCTCAAGTGCCGGAAAACCTGAGAAGATGAGAAGGAGTTGATGATATTTCTTGCATTAATCTTCCTGTTCTCTATTATCACATTCAGGAGACTGTGACTAAAATGATGGTGAAAGGCTGTGTCCAGTATCCCACTGAGATAAAACTCACACCTGTAGTAAAAATCTGCGCAGTAGTGTGTTTATTTATTGGGCCATTTTTAGAAACATGTTTATTTCAAAAATTTTCCACTAAGTTTTAGCTGAGAATCATGTTTTTGAAATATTGGTCTGTTTGAAAATTCACTATCATGTTTTACCTGTGGTTGTGAAAGCATGAGGAGATTTTGGAATGGCAGGAATGGGAAAACAATTTTTCTAATTTTTTTTGGTTTATGATACTATATATTTTGAATTAAGCATTTTGTTGCTATTGTAGTAAGTACAGAAATGCACTAAATGTCTGGTGTCTAGGAACATTTAGTTTGTTCTTGCTATCCGAATCCTCTCCTGTAGGATTACATGCAATTATTTTGGTTTGCTTCTACCATTCGTTACTAACTGAACTGAAGTGCAAGAAGCTTAGGGTTATGTAGCAGCAGGTAAGACTCCCAAGATAGGTAGCAAACCAATTCCAAGTTTTATGTAACACTGAATGATACCAAAGTTAAGAGGCATTGTCTCTAAGCACTTCAGGGTGCTGCTCATCCCATCTTGACACTGTTTCTGCTTCCCTGCCCTGCAGAAGGCTGTGCTCCTGAATGGTCCTGCATCTGCGCTTCTCTGGAGGGGAGGAGGAGCAAAGTTGCTCCATGGTTGGAATGAGTTATGATCTTTGTATCCCAGGGCTTGGGCATGGAATGCAGAAGTCCTGTAGCACACACAGGTGGGAAGGATGAAGAGGATACCAGTACCACTTTGCATTTTGCAGATGGGCTGCTCTTCCTTGACTCTTTGTGAGGTGAGCTACTGGTTCCCACAGGGAATGTCTCAGGGGGAGGAAGGAAAATCCCCCCCCATGACAGCTCCACCTTGCAGATTCCTTGGACCTCAAACTGAACCAGAAATCCAAAATAACAGTCCTGTAGTGTTTAGTGATTTCATGATATATTTATTTTATTTTATTTTTGGTAGGAGGATTGTGGAAGATTCAGAGGGTCTTTTCTAGCTAAAATATGGGGGGCGGCGTGATTTTCTGTATTTTGTGGGGTTTTTTATATTTTTACAAATTATTAGTGCTAGTATTTGATTGTTTTAACCATTAGCTAATCTCAGGCTTTCTTTCCATCAAAAGTCTTTTGGAAAACAATGGCTGAGGCAGGTAATACAGTCTTCTCTCCAGAATTTTCAAAGGCATTGTAAAAGAGAGTTATGAGTTTGCAGTATTGCCCTTTCTCATGGGAACGCATTTCTTTCAAAGCTGTCTTTTAGCACTTACTATAAGGCAACAAAAAGGTGCTGTTGTAACATGCCTCTTAATTAACAATTTGAAGTTTTTTCCCTGAGGTACAAATAGTTGTTGTCATGGTCTTTTAATATGAAAGATGGAAACTCACATATGAGGACCGTGCTCCTGTGACACGACTTCAGATTGATGATAGATGTTTCTGCAGTAACCTATAGTAAATGGTAGTCACCAAAAAGAGGTTGCTTGGAGAGCACCACCATGGCTAAAGAAGGAATGTGAAGAACATGACAGTGGAAAGAAGGTCTTCCCTGACATGAAAGAAAACACTTAAGTATAAATGAAACTTTCTGAGGGTAAAATAGTGTAATCCCTTTGCCCTACAGCTGAGTGGGAATGTGACGTATATTTATTCATGTTCTTTTTTGGATATCTTGCGAAGGCTATGAGATAAGCAATTGTTGAGTTTCAAAAACCAGAAATTTAGAAAATCACCAGTTAATTCTGGTTCTGTCACAAACCTCAGCAGTGTACAACATCACTTGTCCTTTCTCTCTTTACATGTTGTCTTGCTTTCTCATCTTTTAAAGCAGGTAATTCTTAAGTTGCATATAAGACAAAGATGGTTTAAGGCTCACTAAATAAGAAGAGGGGTTTTTATGTTGGGTGCTGTATGTTTTTCTATTAGGAAATATCCTTTTGATTTTCAACTTTGTTTTAGGGAGCTTACAGTGGTTTGGATTTAAAGTTCGTGTGAGTTTTCAGTTTGTTCTCATGGGTCCTAAAGAGTTTGGTTTAGTTTCTATGTAATCTGTGAAGAAATTCCAGTTTACTGGTCCTTCCTTAGTTTTGAGTTCTGCTCCCATTAAGCTTCTGGGGGTGTAAAAACTAACAAGCACTGGACACCTAGGAAATTATTATAAAAACTTGTAAGCATTGGTAACGAATTCCCTGATTATTGTTGAAAAGCACCAAATGCAGAAACATTTTCACCAGACATTACAAAGGCACGATGGGGGTTTTTGGTTGTTTAAAACTGAATAATATTTTATTCTTCATTCAGTTGTGAATTTGTGTGGAATTCTGTATGAACCTAAAGTTCAGCCTTTGTTATTTCACTGGCACATAATCTTTGCAAAATTACTTCATGCAAGAATCAAGAAATGTTAGCCAGAATACTGTGTAAGGAACAGGAAAATATATTGCTATATATATACCCCAAACACCAGCAAACTCAGTTTTATATGATGATGTTTACTTGAATTGGAAATATTTGGAATAAGAAAGAAATTAAAGCATTGTAAACCATACTGTTATTTTGAAGAATCAACAGTATCTTACAATTGCCATTGCACAGATAACGTCAGGTTAGAAATGCTATTTGTTTTCTTATTGATCTCACTTGTAAAGCTGACTTTCAGTTGGCCTTGGTCAGAAGGTGGCTGAATTTTGCCTCTGTACAATGTTGTGTCCCTCAGGTTTCTTTACACCTTATCGAAGGACTCTGTAGACTTGGGCATTAGGTATCTGTCTAGCCTGATTATTGAGTATAAGTTCTATCTCTGCAGAAAATCAAACTTACTTTTTTTCCTACCAGTTCAGCTTTCATTGCATTAAGCAGATCTTAGGGTGCTCGCTGTTATTTTATATATCAGTATTTCAGTAAATCTCTTTGTATCATGTATAAGTAAAGTCTAACCGATTTTTTTTTTTTTTTTTTTTAAACAATTTGATGTGTAAATTTTATTGATAGTGCACTGCAATTCAGTCTTCTGGAATTTGTTGGGCTCTTTTGGTGGTGTTTGCTTTTGTTAGGGTTTTCAGTTTGTGGTTGGGTTTTTTTTGTTTGCCTTTTGTGTTGGTTTTTTGTTTGGTTTTTTTTGTTTGGTTGGTTTTTTTGTCCTGCCCTTTACTAGTCATGTTTTCATTAATTTTACTTAACATGCTGTGTGAAGTCACCTGCAGGCCTGGTGTGTTCTCTAAATCCAGAGATGTTTTTATTCTTACAATATAAGCCTGATTAAGCACTTTAAACAGTGTTCTATAGCTGCAGTAAATTTTCTGTGGTTTTAGAAACAACTGTTTTGGTTATTGACAGTAATTTTCTGTGTCTAGCTATAAAATTCCTCTGATTTTCTTACCCTTATTCTTGCCCCTGAACATGGTTTAAATAGATTTAGAAAGTGATACATGCATTGGAGGTATCTTTATTTATCAATGGAGAAATAATGATTAGGAAAAAGGTTTAGGAAAAATCAATGTGTCTCTTTTGAAGGAATATAGAAATTGTATGTGGAGTGGCAGAAAGTGACAGAAATACCTTCTGTTTCATTGGAAGGAGAACTTAAATGATTGGCTTAACAGAAAAATTAAGATAGTCTCGTGGGGGTTTTTTTCTGTTAGAGAAGCAAAAACCCTTTGTAATTTTTTTTTAGGCTACATGACATCCTTCGTTGTCAAAAGAATGACTCTTTGCTCTCCTATGACATCCCAATATTTAGCATACTAGTGAGATTCTGAATGCTTGTAGACCAAGTTATGGAAAGTCAGGTAAGTGGCATTTTTCTTTATTATATTGCACAGCTTTTAAGTTATACACGTCACTATACAGATACATTATAAAACTTACGTAGGAGAAATGCGCAATATAATAAGATTAAAAAGCCACTTACCCCCCTTACTGTTTGTGCAGCCAGTTCCATGGCCCAGTATTCCTTGTCTGGTGGACGTGAAGTCCCCTGTACAGCGCATACTGGGGCACACAGCTGGTTAAGAATTAGGTCAGTCTTTCTTTTGTATTTCTGATATGCCAAAGGACAAACAAAAAGGGCATCTGTTGCTCAGCTCGCGAGCAATGAGAACAAAATGAGATACAGTGGTTGTTCTCTTTGGTGGTATTTGACCATTGCTGTTCAAATTTGTTTTTTCTTAAGGTTGAAGGTAGGGAGGACAGTTGGCAAAGATTGGAAATTGCTGCGAACCTATGCTGAATTGCTAGTACTAATACTATTTTCTACTACCATATTAACAAGCATCAGCAGTGACTTATTTAGTTTACAGAACTTAACAGTAGTGCATTAAGAACTTGATTTTTATTTTTGTTCTTTTACCTGTGCACTCAATTCATTTACACAGGAACTCGTTACAAAAAAACTTTACCTTACTGAACCTTGTTCTACAGATAGATAAAGAGCTGGGGAACCTGAGCAGGAGTAATGTTGCATATTTTTATTGTTATAAAACCTAATTCCAAATGTTAAAACAACTAATGTTTAAAAAGCAAATTCTGCATATGTAAATTATGCAAAGCAGAAAAGCAGTGTTTAAATTGATCATGGTATATGTTTGTCGAGCCTGTAATTTCCATTGTTCCCTCTTAAAAGTAATCATATGACTGCTCTCTGGTATATGTGCTACAGATTATTTTTGGTGTAGAAAATGACATTTAAGGAGTACTTAGCAGAGATTTCTATCTGTGTCAGCTTTCAGATTTTAAGCATATTTGTTTTAGCCTTATATCTCAAGATCAAAATATTTTAAAAGTTTTTTGAATCAAAAAGATGTTTTTATGGTTCTTTACTGTATTTCCTACTGGATCTAGGAAGGATTTTGCTCTTTGTGGGAGAAAATACTGCTTTGGGAATAGATAAACACTGGAATTTCAGTCAACATTATGAATTTTTCTGAACTTTTTTTCAGGGTGAGAATGGGAATTTGTCCTAGTCTTAGCTGTTGTAGAATCCAGCATTTGCCATAAGAAATAAAAAATAAACTTGTGGGCCTAAAACAGCAGTGTATCCATAACGTTACACCTGAAGCCAAAGTTGTAATTCATAAGCTGTTTCTACAAAACTCTGCTTTTGGAGTTGGTGTTGGGTTTTGTTGGTTTTTTTCCCCTGTGGAAGTAGAAGATGTACTTTTGAACTTCAGTTTATGGAAAGTTGTGCATGTTTCATCCCCGTTGCAGGGACAACTTTGACAAAGCAAGAGAAGTGTTTTAATATCACCTTCAATGCCACACTTGCCTGTCATAATGAGAAAGATGCCTGTTTGGTGACTGCTTTTCCCCAGCCCAAGCCAGCTGCCTCCAGCCAGACCTTTCTTTTGGGAAGATCAATCACAAAATTGCATATATATCTCCTGGGAAATTCAGTGTGTGTCAGCAGTAAGCACAAACACCAGTGGAAATTCCCTATTTCAGATTTTTCATTGACTTCGAAAGATTTCTCAGTGATCCTGCTAATATTTGACAACCATAAATAAAGATCACTCTTTGTAACTTAAACAAACAGCAAAGGGTTTTTCCTAATTATTAGGCATGAAAGCAAATCTCTCATATCTAGGATTGGTCCTGCAGATAAGGTTATAAGTATGTTGTCCTAACAGTGTAGGTAATTCATGATACAGCCAGAGGTGTAATTGTTCTGTGAATAAAGAGAGACTTTTAGCTTCCAGGGATATAAAGTATTTCTCATTAATATTAAGTAAACTTTAATGATTGAAGAAAAGAGCAAAGTGGAGGACAGTTGTTTATATCCTGTCTAAACTGGCCTAGAGCCACATCAATGTTTGTAGCAGATTTAGAGTGTAGTGAAAATAACGGTAAGGATTTCCTCCTCTTTTTCCATAGCCATGTTTTAAACATACACATAACTAAAAGGGTGAAGGCTATCTGCTTATTTACTGTAACTTAGAGGTGACATTAGAGAAAAATGAAAAGTAACTGTAATCATTGCTGTTTGAGTAGTAGTGACAGATTGCAATTGAATGGTTTGAGGCTATTAATTGCGATGAGATTATACTAGTTCAGATACCTCTGATGTCAGGTGCTTGAAATATTAGTTATTTCAAAGACAAATTGGATTATAAATTATTAGTAAATCTGTACCAAAGTGATTAAACCCACTTGTAAACTGTCAAACATGGGTACTATTTCAGGATGTAGTTAAGTCACTTGCATGCTGGAAAGGGAGTTAGGAATTAAATTTAGGGTTCATATGGGAATACGGGAAGTTACTTTTAAGACTGGATGTTCCCTCTCTTTTCTGCCCTCTTAACGAATTTTTGCTCACCTTTTAAAGTTTTCCTAGTCCAACCCTAGCCTTTCATCTGACTCTGTAGAAGGTGCTCTAGTTAGGGAGGAAGCTGCTTCTGGAAGGTGGACTTGTGAACTCACTTGACCACATGGGGGAGATAAAAAACAGCAGATCTCTGCAGCCTTCACACAGATCACAAATATGGTAATGGCGTTCTCTAACGTTCCCTCTGACGGTCCACCATTGCTAGACAGTACTGTTCTCAATAGAACAATATTTGTTTCCAGTAGGACAGAGAAAAATATATTGTAGTGCATGGATCTTCTTTGTAATACCATCCTGTGTCACTGTTACGATTATTCAGATGTTGTTTATTGAAGCAGATACAGAATTGCTTAATGGTTTGGTGTTAGATTTATTGGATTTCAAGGAATGAGAAATTGAGACAGTAGAAGCTAAGGAATAGTTCAGTAATTTAAAAGTCCTCTTAACTTATTTGTCTACCTACTGAATTTTGTCGTGTGTTCACACTCATATGCACACAAACATTTAGAGAATTCCAGTCCCCTGCACAAAATAATTGAACAAAGCTCAAAAGCCTGACAATGTGTACATCCAAAGCAGAGAAGGCGAAAAAAACCAAAAGGCCGTCTTATTCCATTTATTTACTCCCATCAATGTTTCATTCCAAGCCTGAAACTCTCACTGGTATGTTGCCTGTGGTGTGTGGATATTTGCAGGAGGATGTTAACAGAGTTACAGGCATTTTGCATGACTATTTTTTTACTCTTAAGCTTTTTACATGAAACGTTTGTTGTGGTCATTACAAAATTTGGCATTTTAGATTTTCTGTTACATGTACTATTAAAAGTGCAGTCAGCCATGGGAAATATTCCCCAGCAATGTCCTGTTGGTAAGTATAATAATAAACAGATGTAGCTTATACAAAGCAAAACTTCTGTGATGGGTATCACAGTTCCTCTCACAGTCCACAGATCCTGGGCTGGATCTGGGGTTTGGGACAGGTGTGCTCCTCTTCTCAATCTGCTTTGATTATTTATTTTGTTTGTTTATTTTCCTGTTGTCTTTCAGTTTCTGTTACTTTTCAGCCATTTCTTGTAGTTGAGGAGCAGTTCTCTCATCCTTACTCTTGCTATGTATCTCACATCAGGTCTCTGCTCAGATGCCACTCCTTTGCCTGGTACCTGCTGCAGACTCATTCTCAGATGCATTTATGCTGGTTACGATTATAGGGTTGGTGTTTTCTTAAGTGACCTTGCATCTTTCTATGCTAAGTGAGTTTTGGTCTGCTGAGATGGGTCCCAAGAATGGGTTTTTCCTTTGTGGCCTTGCTTTGAGAATTCATGGCCCTGCAAGTCAATTCTAATAAGGAAGTGACAACACCAGAGGTCTTGTCACTCTTCCATCTCACTTCCAGCTTGATGAGCACTGCAGGATCTTGTTCCTTTCTTCCATCTTTCAGCACCATTCTCCCCCTTTGTTCCTGACAGCTGGTGACAAGTAACTCTGTCATGCACAGAGGAGATGGAGCTAGAGCACTCCACACTTATGTCAGTCAGTCAGTCCTGCTGGCTTTAGCATTAGTGCAACACTTTGCACCATTGGTGCACAGAATGTTGATCTGCCCTATTAGAGCTGCATCAGTTTGCTCCAGTTTTTTGTTTGGTGTTTTTTTTGTTTTTGTTTTTTTTTATTTCACAGACCTCTTCTCTGTCAGTGTTCAAAATTCAGTCCTCTTCTGGCATGGAGACTTGTGGCCTACAGTGATTGATTCCTTTCCTCCCTGGGGCCCAGCTTGAGTCTTTCTTCTGCTAAGGCAAGATCACCTACCTGGCAGCTTGCTGGGAATATCCTAAGCATGCACAGGATGTGTTGGTTCCTTATCCAGCAGTCACAGGCATCAAACCTCTACAGCATCACAGAGCTGTATGTATGTGATGCCACATGTGGCAAACTTGCCCTACAGATGCTGTTTGCCTGGGAACTCCTGAAACTGAAGGTACCACTGAAGTCATTACATCCTCACTCCAGAAGCTTTTAAGCTGGTGAGGAAGCGTCAGTCATCATCTATACCTTTACAATCTGGTATTTAGATGGAAGAGCGATGACCCTGGAAGTTGCAGTGCTTTGCCAGTACTCAGCTTGGGAACAGGTGTCAAAATTTCATCTCTTCCTCTTTAATCATGGTTACATTTTCCTTAATGCTGTACAAAAATTCCTCACACTCATTACGCTCCGTTGTAAAGTATGTACTATAGATGACATTTCAGTTAGGAAAGGACATGGTGGAACATTATGGCTGATTCAAGTGAGCGATGCACTACATATGACTGGAATGTATTTTGTTGTGGGTGAAGAGCTTTTGGCTTTTTAATGTAATCTTCTTTTAAATGAAAAAAAAAAAAATTAATTCCCAGAACCGTGACAAGGATTATAGCAGAGGTTTGCTGCTACCCTGCCATGTCTTGCATGGCCACCTACCCCTGTTTGAAGTGGGTGTAACGGGCTGTCTCACTGTAGGTGAAGAGTTCTGAATCAGCAGCATTTCTGCAGGCACTTCTGCTTGCTCAAGACTTAGTAATGTAAGGTGTGGCTGTAAATACAGCCGGGCAGGGAAGGGCAAAGCTGGCTGAGAAATTTAGTCTAACATAAAGCTCCTTTCTGCGTAGCACACCGTTTGTCACGTAGGAAGTGACTTCAGGGCTAAACTGGGAATGAAAAGTCATATTCTAAAATAAAAATGTAGAGGGAAAGATGAAGAAAAGTTTGTCATTCTTACCATGTGAGTTAATTAGTCACAGCCATGCTTTTGTTTTCTAAAAATAGGTTGGAAGGGTGCCTCCTTCGCATTATGCAATTTCCTGAATGATCACTTTGAGTCTATTTTTGCACTTCTGCAAAGAAACAAAATATTGTTCCTCGTATATGTAGAAAGCGTAACTGTTTGTTCCAGTGCACAAGAAAGTTATCGAATTCTGCACACCTCTTCAGAAAACTTTAATGTAGGGTAAGGAAGGTAGCACAGGTTATATATAGATTTATTTTTTTTTTAGTGAATCCTGACAAATGCTTGCTGACCATGTGATGAAGTGTGTAGAAGAAAAATTTGTTATATTTATTATCTCTTATGGAATGACTGACCCATAGGTCATGTCCACACTGGCAGGTATTTGTAATGCCCAGTTTGTTGTAATTGCCCAGTCTGTTGCATCATCTTTTGGGTGGCAAGTGCTTTGAAAAATGGGGAGAGTCACATGTTCCGTCGCCAACCTCTCTAACGAGAAAGATCTGGGGGTCCTGGTAGACAGCAAAATGTCANNGACAGCAAAATGACAATGAGCAAGCAGTGTGCTCTTATGGCCAGGAAGGCCAATGGAATCCTGGGCTGCATAGGGAAGAGTGTGGCCAGTAGGTCGAGGGAAGTCATTCTCCCCCTCTACTCTGCACTGGTGAGGCCACAACTGGAATATACTGCATCCAGTTCTGGGCTCCCCAGTTCAAGAGGGACAAGGAGCTACTGGAAGGAGTCCAGCGAAGGGCAACAACGATGATTCAAGGATTGGAGCATCTCCCTTATGAGGAAAGGCTGAGAGAGCTGGGACTCTTTAGCCTGGAGAAGAGAAGGTTGAGGGGAGACCTTATTAATGCCTATAAGTATCTCAAGGGTGGTTTGAAGGAGGAGGGAGCCAGACTCTTTTCAGTGGTTGCCAGTGAGAGGACAAGGGGCAACGGGCACAAGTTGGAACACAAGAGGTTCCACTCAAATACGAGGGAAAACTGCTTCCCAGTGAGGGTGACAGAGCCCTGGAACAGGCTGCCCAGGGAGGTCGTGGAGTCCCCTTCTCTGGAGGTTTTCAAGACGCGCCTGGATGCAGTCCTGAGTGACATGCTCTAGCTCTGGGCAATCCTGCTTCAGCGGGGGAGTTGGACTAGATGATCTCTATGGTCCCTCCCAATTCTAAAAAAGATCACTGAAATTCAGTGAAACTTCTTGTTCTTTGCTGTGACCTGGCATCTGTTGAAATGATTGGCAACACTGAGCTATTAGCTGGTGATCATCCAAGTTTGTAATAGGTGTGCAAGCCATCTATTTTTATTACACCACATTAATTATTACTGATGATGCGTTATCTGCTGCTACCATTACATGTATCCCAGTGACCCTTGTAGAAGTAGAGTCACATTCTCCACAAAAATATTTGTATCTTTTGTATTTTTTGGTTATTGTGTGCGCATTTGTTTTTGTGGTACTGCAAGAGCATTTGGGTTTCACTTCACAGATGATGAGGTCTACATCTACTGGGTTTACATCTCAGTTTTGCTTAGAGTATTTCCTGCATCCATCATCTACATGTAGTAGCAGTGCTCTTCCCCTTTATAGAGCATACCTGAAACTAACCAGCAATTTTCAATAAAGTGTCACAGTCTACTGCATTCTCTTATTATTGAGTACAACATAGCCCAGTGAATACATACATGCTGGTGTACATCAGCTTTATCTTCTGCGATAGAGTTGTATTAACCCTTAATGATATCTGGGAAAACGCCTGTTAATGGGTGCAATAATGTGGCTCTTGGCAACCAGTGCTAAAAGGTTCCTGCAGGCTGAAACAGAATATGCTTCAGATTTGAATGGGAACAAGTTCTGGTGTGACATTATGAGATACCTACAGGGAAATCTGTGATTGTTTCTGATTGTAAATTAACGGAACATTCTTCCTGGTAGTGGTCATCACGTTGGCATGGCAATGCTGCTGTGGCCGTGAACTGTGGTTTCTACAAACCCTAAAGTTATATCAAGAGGATTGTTATAGCTGAACAACCCAACCAAAACGCCCTGAACAAATGAAACTGCTTGTTAAACAGCACTCTGTCAATCATTTCAATCATTTCTGTGTAACTGCTTCATGGTTTAAGTCTGGAAAGGCATCTCTGAGGACCAAGGAATTAGGCAGAGAAGCAGCATCAGAGAAAGACTCAATCTAGTAGTTACTGGGCGATGTGGTTAACGTAAAACCCAACCTGATGCAGTTGCTTTGTTTGCTGCATGACGACAAATTACTTTAACATCATACATACATCACTGTTATGTGAAACAAGAAACCAAAAGTTTTATTTCATAGGATTGTTACCCTTACTGATATGGACAGTACTCAGTAATTACCAGTACTGGGTTTTTAAATTCCCAAGCAGAGCAGTCAGTCCCTTTTGTTAAAGACATGCCAGACTATAAACAGGTTTTTCTTCTTTTTTGAGATGTTCACCACTAAAACAAAGTTCATGCAAAGAATGATTTGTAAGATCTTAACTCACTCATCATTATTTTTAGTATGAGATTATATTGTATTAGTTGATGTTACTGTGACACTAACAAAAGTATTAAGTTGAAAATAAGAATTTAAAAAAGGTGCCGCCTGTAAGTTTGGTGCCAGACTTTGCTCTTGATGGTGAAGTAATTTAGTTAATGAAGTTATACTTTAGTTAATAAAGTATAAGTTTATAGTCGCCCTCTGATCTGTATTCACTTTCTATATTTTTGTAGATGACTTCTGGCTTTTGTAAATTAAGCAACAAAAAAAGGCTGGGCAGGATACTTTCTTTTCCAAATACATAGGTAAACAACAGGAATAGCTAATATACCTGATGTAGTGGATTTATTTTCCTTTAATCCCCTGAAAGTATATTGCTAAAGCCTGACACTTGTGGCTGGGTCTCTTTAGGTCCTTTGTTGTTGAAAGTTTATGTCAGGCTCTACAGTTCTGTGGGATCACTCACTGTTTAAACTTTTGGGGGAAACTATGATGTGTTCAAGCAACTGTTCAACCTGAATGTTAGTTGGGAGGAAAGGGCTCTCATACAAATACAGAACATGGCAGAAAGTTTGGGGAGAATGCAGAACAATTTGGGGGAAATATTCTCATGTATTTAATTCTTGCTGTAATTAAATAGTATTCAGGGCAATGACTAATGTGGATTCCAGTGTTTCACTGTGGGAACTGTTTCTTTCATGTTTATACAGAAGTGATTGATTGAAACTAAATTGTATGACAGAAGGCCTAAAAATACAAAATGTGCTTTAAGCTCTATTTAATTCATCAGATAAATGGCAGTTCATCTTTTGTGTCTTTGGTTATGCATTTTAATGTTGTTTTAACATGTTGGCACTATGATTTTTATTCGGGGGGGGGGGGGGGGGAAGAAGGGGGGCTTTCTGAGTTCCTGACTTTTACACTGATTCTGAGAATCAGAAATCTCTCCTGATTCTGTCTTTTCATAACAGGTTAGAATAGCAGTCTCTCTGTTCTCTTGGGGCTTCTAATTATAATTTTTTTAAGTCTTTACTGAGCTAATATATGAGGCAATACAGAGTTTAGAAATGCAGCCCATCAGCAGTTTGCTGAATTCTAGTTTCTGCATGTAGAATATTAAGGAAATATGAATGAAGTCTAATAAAATATGTTGGGACCTTATGCAACTATATATTGCTGCCACAAAAATGTTAGTAGTATTTTATAGAAGATTAAAGGCTACCATCCTATTAAGATGAAATAAACTCTGTCTTAAAATTCATAAGCAAAATCTAATTATGAATGCCAACATATGGAATTAAAGGAAGGAAGTACTAGGGTGCAGTTTTTCAGTACCTCCTTTTTTAGTGATTTTGCCGTACAAAAAGTACAAAGGGAAAGGCATTATTAGTAGATGCAAGGCAGAGTCTGCCCTAGCTCTCCTTGGTTCTTCAGCACCTCTCCAAGGCTCTTACACATTCTGCTGAGACGGGCTGGTGCATGCCCACTTCATGGAGGAAGTTCATTTTGGATATAGGACATTAAAAGGAAGTAGTTCACAGCTGCTGCTTTTGGAGAGGAGGAAGCCCTGTTAAAAGGAGAAATGATGAAAGGAAGAGAAAGAAGACTTAAGGGCATGGGGGTTAAGGATGAATTAATGGATGGAATGAAGCAGGGTGAGGAAGGAAAAGTAAGTGTTAGTTGTTAGTGCATTCCCCCAACTACTTAAGTTTTTCATCATCCTGGTATTATTTATGTGGGTTTGACCACCATTACGTATAAACGAAAAACAGGGAGATGCAAGTCTTTCCCAATTAGCATCTGCCAAAGAAATAACCTATGTTTTAATTATGTCTCTTTTTCTTCCAGCTTGCTGTCCTGAATCTGTCAACTTTTACTACCTCCTTTGTAAAGTATATGCCCTGATGTCAGGCAAAAAATTTTAACCTGTTAGAGACATTTTTCAACCTATTATTCCCATCCTACTATTGTACAAGACATCTTAATTCAGAGCAGGTTATGTGTTTCTGCTTGAAGATGTACGTTACTCTGGTACCTAAGTAAAATGGGGAAAAAAGACCCCACCAGGGTTTTCCTGCACTTTCCCCTGGTGTAATTAAGGTCTTGTGTTGATTTCACAGTTCAGCATATTGGTGTTGGTCAATGACATTAACTCTGTTAGAAACCAAGGGAAATTGGAGTCTTTTCGTTTTAAATTAAATTGTTTGGCTGAAGTGTCCAATTAGCACTGGTCCAATTACAAGATACCCTGGTGAAGGAAAGCAGGAAGCAATACATCTTGCTTCCTAAGTAGAAACTTCATTTTATTTTTAATCAGTGCTATTAAGGAAGACTTCCTTGGGAGTAGGCTTCATTGAGGGTTTATTCATTATCAGCTCAAGGTGAAGCCAAAGGGAACCTTTCTTATTTCATACCAGAATTGATTTTAAAGAAAATAAATAACTGGTGCATGCACAGGGGGTTGGTGTGTGTATTTATTAGTGGAGTTGCCATTGGTAACACAGCTGATTTCCTTTGTTGGAAACGTCATTGTTCATTACTCACCTGAAGTGAAAGGTTAATGGCCTGTAGCGAACTGAAGAAACCCCTACAAAAATGCCCAGCAAGGATCTAATGTTGTTACACAATAGTGCTCTCCACATACTTTTCCTCAGGTAAGGCAGATATAGAAGATAGCTGTTGCTGTTCTAATAAATGTATTTGATGTACAGTAGTACCTGATATAGTGGAAAATGAAAAGGCTCCTGCTGCTGTCAAACAGACAGCTGTCACCAAAGGCACAAATTTTGCTTTCTTTATTGAGGTTTGCAAAATATGCTGGCTACGTTCTGTATAGAACTGCTGCACTTTTTTTCCTTACAAAGCATCTTTGTTGTAGTAGAAGTAACTTATTCTGTAGTGTGGCTGTTGCTTTAATTTCTTTATCGATAGCTTAAAACTGTTACTTTGGGCACATTTTTTTCTTCTTGCAGTTTGAACACAATTAAAAATGACATCTTGTGTAGTATGGTTGATACTGAGGTATTCCGAATAACTTTGGCTCTCGAACAGAAATTGAACACTTCAGAGAGATCAACTAGCTGCCTCGCTGAGATGTGCTTGTGATATAGGGTTAAGCCAAGTCACTCAGCAGCTCAGGGAAGAAAATTCAGGATATGTTTCAAAGCAAAGAGGACTTTAATGGGGATAGAGTGCAACCATCAGTCTGTAGTTGAAGAAGAGTTTTAAGTTGGCACTACCTCTGCAGATGACAGTCCTGCCCCATCCCTTGGGTGAGTATAAGTAGCTGGTGTGGTACACGGGAAGGGGGATCAGGCAGGTACCAGAGTGGTGAGTGGTTAGACTGGCTGCTTTTCCAGTCACTTCACCAAACAGCTTTACAAATGTTGGTGTCAGCAGGAGCAGAGTCGGGAGGAGAAAATGCCAGAAGGGGCACGACTGCGTTTTTTTGAGTGACAGGGATAGACGGTAACAGGATAAAACACGCATCAAGTGACAGCCACTGATTTGCAAAATCAGCATAGCATCCCTCATCTTCTGTAAGATGCAGCTGGAGCTTAACCAGAGGTATACAAAGAGCACCTTTCAGCAGTAGTGTTGGTATAAGCAATTCCATCTTGAAGAAACAGGAGGTTGGCTTCCGGTGAAGGCATCTAGACAGCTGCCAGGCCAGAGGATCAATCACTCAAAAGCAACTCGTGGCAGAGTCGAGCAGCAGAGGGGAAGCCCACAGCAGACTCCACTGCTACAGAGAGAAACCTTCAACCAAAGCACACGAGTGGGGACAGCTTCAACGCCATTGCTTCTCAGCCCCGAGGCTTCTGAACAGTAATTCTGCCAGGACTACTTCGAAATAAGTGGTGGCACATACTAAATCATTAGAAACCTTTCTTGCAGCACTCAGATTTTCCTCTCATGCTGACCATTCTCGCTGGGCTATAGCTTGAGAGGAGATAACATTGCATGTTAAATATGTATCAGCAGCTTCAATTTATTTACTGCTGCCAAAATGTCTTTTTTAGTCAATGATATTAGCATAGGTATTGGAATACTGTGTGAAAGTTCTTTTTAATCTGCCCCTGCAAGCCGATAGCTGAATGTTACCATAGATCACAGTCAGCTGAACCTAAAATTATTCCTTTTCCATATTGAATAAAAACTTCTAGAAGGCACAGGTCTTTACCTTGATTTACTTGAGTGATATTTGAAGAATTTAAAAATTTTGACCATGTCACCTAATAGAGATGTATATTTTCCTGCAGTAATGGAAAATTGAACCCAGTTCTCCTCCTCCTTTTTTGCACTTGTCTTCCTCCCCAGTCCTCTGCCATCCCCAACATCCTTATTTCACTTACTATAAATTGTTCCTTTCTTCGTGTTTGGTAGTTTTTCTTGATTAGTTATAGAAGACACTCTAAAAATATTTAAACTTTGTTGCTGTAGTGAATGAGAGGTGGGGCTGCAAAAGAGCTTTGAGAGCATAGATAAAAGAGAGCAGCAGAGCTGGGTCTGGTGGAGCAAGTCCTTCTGCTGAAAGTTGCTACAGCCTCAGCTGAGGTGCAGTAACCATCTGCAGGTACATCCCAAGTCTTGCTGCAGTGAAAAAAAAAAACCCAAACTAAAAAAAAAACCCTATTGGACCTAATGAACCTGACCTAACTTACTTCATTTTGCATCACGGTATACTAGGAGTGCAGGTGCAGTCAGCTTAAAGGTTAGAACTTCTTACACCACTCTGATGTGTACTTACAGTTGCCAGGCCACGTGTTGTGCTAGAAATGCTCTTTGGGAATGGGTCTGTGCAAAACAGCTTGTAAATTAGCTTTGGGAAAAGTCCTCAATGACAAAGCTTGTGTGATGAAACTGATTGCCCTAAGGCGGGGGGAAAAGAAGTACATGTCTTATCCAGGGAATTGTGAGGAAAACTACAGGGTTGCCCGGCACCATTGCAGATACAAATACATCTCTGCCAAAGCAATGAAATACACCATTTGTGTCTGACAGTTGCATTATACAGAATTATTCTTCAGCTGTATGTATTAGCTCTGTTTTTAGCTGCCCTTCTTTAAAGGAACACATCAAAGTATACAAGGGAAGAACAAATCACTCATTTTCCATATGTATCTTTAAGTCTATTCCTTCTAAATAGTCCTTTTCTACTGCAGAGAATAATTTGTCAATCCCTGCTGCTACCTGTGAGTTAGCCTTCTTTTTGCTTGGCAGTTTGCAGCAGTCTTTATCTAATTATGTGTGCAAATAAATTTGGATGCACTACCTCAGATAATACCGCTTATCTGCATAAAGATGTTTGCTTTCAAATTTTCACCCTGTTTAGATTAGATGCTATTCATTTGCTCAACTAGGAAGAAAAGCAGGGAAAGGAGTGGAAAATAGTAGAATATCCTAAGTAGAACAAGAGGTAACAGCAGGTTACATATTAATAGAGAATAATAGTTTTCAACCACAAGGACCTGTTGCAAAGAGAAACTTCTACAAGGTTTTGTGAATCCTTCTGAAAGCATTGTTGGTTGAACTGTTGCTTTCCACTCTGAACTTGGAGGTTGTATATTGTTCCCCCCTGCTTTTTGTGCTATTAATTTGAATAGTCTTCATTGGGAATAGATTAAATATTGTAAATGTAACTTTACTGTTTGTTTTGGAAAGTTTTGTGGTATACTTTTATGTCTGTGCTTCAGGACATAGTTTGGTTAATGTGTTTTCAATGTCAAAGTAAGCAGCTCCTGACCTTTTTTGTGATAGTGTCTCAATTTGTGAAGCCAAAGCAATGATCTAGATCAATAAAGCTGATCTAGCTGAAAAATAACTTGTTTTATCCTTGTGGAAGAGGAGAGGTGTCATTCACTCACCAGTTTATTTTTTTAGTGTTTGTTAGAAAGTTACCTTGCTTACCTCATGGCCATGAAAGTATTTATCATAATAATTAAGGAATAATGGGTGGTGATGGAAGGACCTGCTGAACTAGGTACAAGCAGCACAACCAACAATTAGGTGTGGGCTTAAACATCACCATCCCCAAAAGATACTGTCTGTCTGGGGAGCTGAACAAATTAAGACAATGTCTGCATTAATGCATATAGCTGGTCTGTAGAAGCATATCAGTAAAGCAAAATCCTTTGTGTCAGGAGCCTGATGTCTGGGTTATATATGCTTTGGGTTTGGGTTTCTACTGTGGACTAGCTCTTGTCTAGTCCCGACGGCTTAATGCTCAGTTACTGCTGGTGCACACTCGGTGTGGTTCTGGTGAAGATGGTGGTTCAGTCAGAGCAGAATCCAGCCTGTGCGCTCCAGGATGCTCTCCAAAGCATGGAGAGTGGAGCAAAGCATGGAGGGTGAGGAAATTCACTTTACAAGTGTGGTCTACATACAAAGTAAAACCTTGGCATAGATGCGGTCCAACAGACTTAGTAGTTCACATTGACAAGAGCATGTGGTCAAATGTGGAATTAGGAATTTTGAGTCCTATGGTCATGTTATAACTTCTAGGCAAGCTTCCTTCTGAATTCCTTTTATTACTGAGAGAAACCTTTAAAGTAGAATAGGAGGATGGCTTAATAATTAGCAGGCTCTAGCTCTATACACAACAGAATCATCCTTTGGCCAGTGAGAGAGTTGAGTAGTTAGTACCCGTGACACCCACGATATGTTTAGGTGACGTATTGATACGAAGAAGCATGTGATGGCGTAAAGCACAAGGACTTTCATTACAGTTTTGGCAAACCTGAGCTGTAAGAAAAAATAGCACAGGTGGCTGAAAATAGTAGTAAAATATTCCATTTCGTGTCTGCAGAAATCATTAGACAGCAGTTAAGGAGGTGTTACTAATGCGTCAGATTCACTTGGGGAGTTAAGGTTCTGTAATGTCCATGAAAACAATGATACCTCTGTTTTTGTTTTTAAATGGAGCCCTTGCCAAATGCAAACGTGTTTCTCTGCAGACATGGAATGGATTTATCGACAGTAAAGAAGATGCAGATTCTCTCAGTGGCTTCTGTTTTACTCCTGCCAGCTCAGCACAGTAAGGAAGCAGTAGCATAGCTGTAGTTTTCTGCCCACCGTTGCCAAAATTCAGTCTTAGCACTCTTACGGAACTATCACAAAAGTAGCATGTTGATTTGATGCTGGCAGTAAACAACGATGACAATTTTTATATGATAAAGCAGAAAATCAAAATGTGACCTACTTATCATGACACGTAACATACAAACAGCTTAAATGCAAGATTTCATAGTAAGTGAATCTTTGAAACTTTCTACAGAACTTCAGAGGGCTGGGCTGGACAATGGTTTGATCAAGACTGTTTTTAGAGCACAATACATATGATTAGCTGATGGTATTATCATAGGTACTGAATGTTTCTTTCCTTACTGCAAGAAACGAGGCAAAAATCTTTTGGCTCAAACCTTTTTTAGCTGCAGTGTTAAAAAGCATGGCTTTATTGCAGTATGTGACAAAGTTGCACGGCCCTGTAATCGCATCTTCTCTGGAATGCTAACAAAATCCTTTACAAGCATCACTGGAATAATACAGGGTCATTTATTGATCTTTAGTCTCCATGAAGAACCGCAGTCTTATTGATTCATCTACCATTTACAAGCCTCTATCCTGCTCTTAAAACCCCTTTTTATTGGAACAGTTTGGTAGTTTCTGCTTGGTTTATAGGTGTGTTTCTTCATTCTTCAATGCCAGGGAGGTAAACAGATGTGAATAGGTAAGCTTATAAATCTGAAAGTTTCCATGTAAATTCAGTCTCTCCAATTAAATTTATTTTCTGGATACAGGGATACTTTTGAGCTTGCTGAGGGAGGAGCAGCCTCTGTTCCTAGAAAATCTAAGATAGAACAGTTTGAATTATCTCTTTTAAAAATCCTTTTCTCTCAAATTTCATCAAAAAATCATACAACCAAATGAAAAAATTATCCCAGAAACAAAGTTTGGTTCCATCTAAAGAACATGAGAATTTCACTAATGGATTCAGCAAGAACAGGATTTAACTTCCAGCTTTTTCCTCACTAAGTCTGCGGGATAATGCTTTTTCTGAAAGTGCATCCTTTATAACAATATACAAATCCATGAATTTGTGGTTTAGCAGGGCTAAACCACTACTGTTAATTGTTCTTATTTGTCCTATAAAATATTGTCTTCCTTTTCCTGCTAAGCTGTACTGTTGTTATTTTTGCCCACGATGAGCACACTAGAATCTTTGCTGTGCAGCCACAGCTCCATTTATATATTATATCTGGCAGGTTTCAGCGCCAGCAGCTGTATGATGAGACCTTGGTAACTAGAAATAAAGCTAATGCTGTGCCTTTTACCTCCTAGGACAGAAATGCTGTGCTTTTCTTCAGTTTGGATGAATGCATTGTGTATTTCTTGTTGTATGCTAGGATAAAGAAAAATAAGATCCTACTGTTTGCATGTTAATGCCTCCATATACATCTTGCGTGAAATATGGGCTGAGTTTCAGCCAAAGACTGGCTTGTGTTTGATGTGACTTTCAGTTTGGTTTTAATGGATGCAAATATGACTAGGCAGTTTTCTTGAGTAGTCTCAGAAGTTTGAGAGTAATGTTTGTGGTGGTAAGGGCAGACTGTAGCTGAAACATGATTTCTGAAATTTTACATTTGCTCTAAAAGATACTTGCATGTTGATTCTTAGGAATTTTAAATAAGGAATGTGTTGAGAGATGAGCACCTGAATTTCAAAATGATTGTACCTGAAAAGCTCTATCATCTCTTTCACTGATTGTCATTTATCTTGGTACGTGGCAAACTTCTAATATTTTTAGATGTTTTGGAAAGCGTTGTCACCAGATTGACCTGGATGCCTTACACACACACACTTTGGAAAGCATCAGTCTCGCTGTTGAGGAATGCACTTGCTTTCTTATAACAAAGCTGTTTTACAGTTACTTATTTTTCAGAAATGTGTATGTTCATCCTTTGGTATGAAGTAATTTTATAACACAGTTATGCTGTCCTTGCAAAAAATATGTATTTATTCAGTCATCCTGGGGGATTAGATTCCTGTTTGCTAACTAGAACAAGCTTCAAACAAGCCTTAGCTTTTTTTCCCCATAGTTAAAACAACTGTGTTGCATTTGCAAATCAGTGGCTTTAAATCTTTTTGAAGAGCAGATCCATGGGAGATGCTTCTATGTTTTGTTTAAGTAGCTGCCTTTTGTGCAATATTGAAGCTGATGCTTTACAGGTATGCACTGACAATCAGTAACTGCAATGTTGCTGTTTTGGGAGTGTCAAATTCTAGCAGATTCTGTACATCATTGTCCAGCAACTCTTTTTATGTTAATTTGGTTCTGGATAAGGGATTTACATTGTAAGTGAAGAGCTTAAAATAGTACTTGTAGTTTTTACATTGATTCACTTGTCAATTTGCCAAGTACCTTCCTGTCCACTACCCTCTCCTCAGTATCTGCTTTTCAGTATTCTCAAGTGAAAGTTTTATACACTGGTCCACTTGTAAATAAATAGTTTATAAATTCAGTTCACTAGCAGTGTCCACATTTTCTGAGTAGTCAAAACAAGACAAAAACACATTGTGCAGCCAACTCTAATTGTAAACACTCTCAACTAAGCAATAAACTTTTGCAGGAGCAGGGGAAGAGAGCACGTCTTATTGAACTCCATAGCACTTGCAAGTGGTCCAGGCATGACTCATGACATGCAACCAACAGCACATTTTGTCAAAACCAGGGATGCCAGGTGGACCAATAAACCCCTAGGACTTGTGAAGCTTGTTCAGGGATGCAGCTGAACTCCCAGTTCTGTCTCTGTTGTTCTCTGTTCAGCCCTGTATGCAGTGTTCGTGTCTACAAGCTCTTTACCTTACCAAGCGGAGCCTTGTTGGCTACCATGCCTCTACCAAATACCCAGCTTTCTGGAGCTGCTTGGATTCTAGTGAACTGGGTGTCTTCACCATAGCTGGAGAGATGTCCACAGAGAAGAAAAGGATATTATCTTCATGGTTCTTAAGGAATCATAACTCTTTTGTAAGAACAAGGTTTATTGTAATTTGATTAGGTATTCCAAAGTAGTGGTACCTGGAATGTAACAGAGTTATTGTATAAGCTGTCCCACATAAGATCTTTTTCTACTCTAACATTTCTATAATTTAGCAGCTACACTGGTAGGTAAACATACATCCTAACTTTTGGTGGTGCAGATGGAAAGGTGTAGTCATTTAGGCCTGCATAATGTTAAGTGCATCAGAGAGAAAAGTACAGACAGAATCGCAACTTATGTCTTATTATGCCCTTTATTTGCAAATACAGTATAATGATTCTAAAATCCTGCTGCTAATTCTACTGTAGAGCAGTGGAACATTGTATAATGCGCATCCAAACAAGCTGAAATGAAGAATGCTAATTTTAGTCACTGGTGGCTCAAAAGGTCAAATATTAGCATATTTGCTAATAATTTTTTTTTTTTTAATTTGCTACTATTTATTATAATATAGAGAGGAGCACCTACTCACCACCACCTCTTCTCCCATATGAAGATGAGATCCTGTTGTGCTATTTAATACACAAAGTAGAGTTCATAGTTAGAATATGTGCAGAATTAGAGTTTATTTTCATGGATCACAAATGTTTTTAATAAATATTCCAGGCTTGATATTGCTGGAGAGTGTTTTACCATACATTTTATGTTGAGGAGTTGCCTAGCAAGTTCAATAAAATGAAAATATTTGCTCTGGCACGCAAGCAAGTTCTAAAAGAACTTAGGTAATATTTCTGCTGCAGAAAATGTCAATTTATACCTTTCCTGAGTCCTGCTTTAACTTGTGAATTTGTTTTTCCTAAAATAAAACAAAAACAAAAGTTGTTTGGTTGTTTCTTGTTTCTCCTTCTGTGCTGCATTGGAGTTCTTTTATCAGATATGCTGCGTGGTTCTCTCTTTTATTGCTTTGTTGTGTGTTGGGTTTTTTTTATTCGGAGGCCACTTTATGCTTACTCAGAAAATACAGCAGGAAAATAACCTAGGGAATTTGAGTTCTGTGTTAAAAATCACCTATTAAATATAAACTTATTCTATTTTGCATTTTAGTTTATGTGGGCAGAGAGGAACCTGTACAGGTATTTGTACTTTCTGCAGCCGTAGTCTCATGGCTATTGAGGAGGGTCAGTAACGTGAGGGGCCTAATGGAGTCAGAACCCCTGCGTTTCCTTTCCAAAGGGTAAGCAGATTAGTGTATTCGTCAATATAACATTATTCTTAATATATTTGGCATTAAACACTACTATTTTACAGGGTGAGTTTTGTTTAGCTTTACATAATAAAACATTGCTAGATTTCAGGGCACCAACATTTGTCATGTGTTTGACGTGCAGTATAGAAATTAAAAGCTATATATTCAGTTATGCTTTGTGGAAGAGAGGGAGATTGGATATCATTCATTGCATGGAGGAGGGGTGAGTGGATGTGTTCCCAGTCATGAACCAGTTGTGAAAAATAAGGTACTTTATCCAGAAGGGGGCATATGGACAAAGGCTGGAAAGCTGTGTGCCATGTTGTAAGGAAAGGAAAAAGTGAGATTAAGATTAAGGGGAAAGAGAAAGAATTTATCTCAGTGTAGATAGGTTAACTGTGTGTGTTTTGGTTTTTTTTTATTTCCACGCCTGTATCTTTAGTAAATGTTTGCATGTTGCCAGTTTTAAATTTTATGAATGAGTAACTGCACGTCTGCTTTATTGTAATTTAGATTGATGCTGGATAACAGCAAAGCATAAAGTAAATCTGTACACCAGGACCGTAGAACACTTCACACATCCTTGTCCTCCAGCATATTTTTCATGATAACTGAGGATTAGCAACAGGGGACCTATTTGAGCCGCTTGAGCCATGCGGTGAGTTGGCACTGCAAGAACCAACTGAGGCAGCAGAGGTTTTTTCTACCACCTGTTGGTTACATTCCTGGCGTGGATCAACGTGCTAGGGTACACGCTCAAACACGTTGTAAAAGTGTGTTCACTTTTTTTTTTTTTTTTTTTTTGCTGTCTCTGACAACCTGAGAGACTGCTGGAAGGTTGTGCCAGGACATTACAACTGGCAGATACGGATTTTGGGTTTTATGGCAAATAATGGCAGTAGTTCCACTTGAGTCTAAGTTGTGTTTTTGAACCATCAATCTCATGCCTAAGAACTTGAGCATGTAAGAAAATCTAGTGACCTATCTGCTTGCCTGGAGTAATACCATATGGAACAATGCATGCTTTGAGAGATTTCTAATAAGAAATACTGTCATTTCCCCATTTCCTGTCCACAATATATCATCCTTTAATAGCTGCAGTTTGGAGAAATCAGTGAGGAACATAGTCCTCGTATGTCCACAGCCTCTGGCATTATTTGTCCACAACCTCTTGTCTTCTACAGGAACTGGAAGTTTTCAAAATTTGTGAAGTCTTAGCTGCCAGTGTAGGTGTGTAACTCTGCAGCCATGCTTGAAGTCTTGAGAAAATCTGAAGATGTTAGTTTTGTTTTGTATGTTTTAACTTCTTTCGTAGTTAGAAGATGAGATCTGACAGATGATCTTTAAAGTCCCTTCCAACTCTTACCATTCTATGATTTTATGACAGGACAGTGTGCCTCAAAGGCCTACATCTAAGCTGTTTCCTTCCAGCAGGCACCACTGGTCATTTTTACTTGGTGCTTGCTTTTAAAAGCCTTCTTGGAAGCTTGCTTTTTGCTTTGCTGTTGTATTCCTGTTATTGCAGTCATAGTTGTACTTGCTTTGCCTTTGTATTCATATTATTTCGTCATAGTTATACTACAAAACAACACGTCTAAGTTGCTCTGCAGCTGCAAGAAAATACTGTTTAAGAAGCATTTTGCAGGCATACTTAAAAGGTCTCCTAAGTATACCCACCTTCTTACAATGTTCAGTAATAGGACAATGGTAATGCAGTAGTGACCTGACCAGACCACTTTCTTCAAATGTTTGTTGTAAATCATCATCCATATCGGAAATTATCTGTCTTGTTCTTTTGTTCTCTTTGGGTCAAGAGCTTATGTCAACAGAATAATCTCTAAGGACAAAAGTTACAATTGGTAATGAGTAATGTAGGCAAAATAGTAACATTTCACCTTCATTTGTGCACCAGCTTGTGTCCTCTGATTCACTTTTCTCAAATTTTATCAGCTTGCCCTGTGTATCCTGTGTGGTCGGACTAGATGACCTTTGGAGGTCTCTTCCAGCCTGGACAATTCTATGATTCTATGATCCTGGCTCAGAGACAGCAGCATGGATCTGATCAGCAGGAACTAAAAGTAGCTTATGAGTGCTGACGACATTCTTCTCAATGTCAAGCAGACCTGAGAGCTGAAAATTCATTTTTTGTTTACATGCAAGCACTCCAGTTTTCTGCCAGAAAGTGGGGGTGTTAAAAAAAAATTGAGGTTATCGCATTACATCACAGCGAATTTGTGATATTTAACTGATCTGTTTGGCAAAATGTTTTAAATTACCTGTGATTAAATGTGCGATCACAGATCTGAACATATTTTTTTCCAAATTACTGATTTAAGAAAAATAAGTAATTTTGCCTTGCTGAAAACACTACACAGTGTTTAGTACAAAACACTTAAAAAGTAAGAATTGGAGGTTGTTGTAACAGGTAGAAATCAGTATCCAGTTCATCTTATTTGTTAAAATTGCACTGATTATGACCTAAAACCTACTTTCTCTATAGGAATCTATTTACTTAATTATTTTAAAGTAGATAATATTTTATTTCTGTTTGTATTATTTGCTGTCTTATTAATGAAGTCCATGCATCTACCTGTCCTGTGTATTAATTTCTCAGTAAATTCTACTAATTAAGGACCGTAAGTCTAGGTTTTTCTGGTAAATAGCTAAAGATCAGTACAAGCAGCATGCTGCATCCATTCAAATGAAGCATTTAGGACTTTTATTAAAAGCCTTAATGACTCTATTGCCAGGTCCTAGATAAACTTTGAAGGTACCATTCATATACAGAAGCAAGTTCTGATAGATCTGGTTTTCATCATCAATCTTCTCAATACGTGGAATGAGTCAATGAGTGGAAAACAAAAACATACCTAAAGCTAAAACAATCTGAAGGAAAACTTTGAAACGGCTTGTTGAAAGCTTGAGCTGATAGAACATGGCTTGCTTGCAACCCAGCACTAGCAACCTTCTGTAGGAAGCCCATGGGGTGACTTTAGCTGTGCACCTAGTCTGGTGTCCCCAGAAGCTCTCCAGATTAGCTGTCCTCTGGCTGCCATTCTCATGATTGCCTGTTGTTGACAAGGAGAGACTCAGCACGTATCAGCTCTTGACTGATGCTGACAGTCCATACAACTCTTCCTTAAATCTCTTTTAGGGCAAGTCTGCTCAGAGTTGTGCTTCTACTGACTAGGGGTGGACCCCCCAGTCTACCTTTTGCACTGGGACTTAGCTGTTCTGACACAGGTGTAAGTGAAGGAGCATGGGCAGACGTAAAAAAACTTCCTTAGACCGTCTCTTGTACATATGCAGTCATAAGAGGGTTTTTTTTTTAATACCCTCTGTAGCCTGCACCACTAGTTGGTTTTGACTGTAGTGCATTTTTCTGGAGAAGCAAAGGAGTTAAGATCCAGAATCTTGGTTCTTGGAAATGGGAAGACAATGTGCCACAGGACGCTCTGCCTGAGGTACCATTTTAAGTGTCCCAGCTTAAAATGTGCACTGTGTATATGACTCATAACAAGCATTAGGGACGTGTCAGTGTGCCTCCAGCGCCATCTGATAACCCTTAACATGAGGGACCAACAGGCATGGAGCTGCTGGGCTTCCTCACAGCAGTGATGCCCCAGGTCCCAGAGCTGTTGCCCTCCAACAGCAAGGAGGGAGCATGTTCTAGCACCCAACTTTCAGAATCAGCTGTTAACACCAATAGTGCCAAAAATCACTTTAAAAAAAAAAAAAAAGTTCACAAGTTGATGTTTAGACAAATATCAGTTGTTAAATGGGCTGAACCCTAGTAGGTCTCGCTGCCTTCCACACCTTAGGACACTTGAGAATGAAGATACTCTCTTAGATGCTAAAACAGGAACTAAAGCCTGTTTTACACACTTGTTTCTGGTAATGCTGATGCCACCACTTGCTGTTGTCCCGTTGATCTTTTTTGCTGTTGCTGTTATACAGGCTGTTGGTTTTTAATCTCTTCAACAGCTGACATGCTGTTACACCATTTAACCATTCTGCCACTGTCCTTCCAGACCTCCATGTTTCCATAAGCCAGCAACTGTCAAATATTAGCCAGGATTTAGTTATTTACTTTAGTTCTTTACATAAGGACTGACTTACAGTCAAGACATGCTTTTTATCTCTCCAGAAAGATACATTTACTTTCAAGGAAGAATGGATTAAAATATGTTCTTTCTACTTAAAAACCGTTTGCTCCCTCCTTTTCTATGAGTGCTGACCTAGCAATGTAGGTTTGTTCCTAAAGAAATGAGGAAGAAGGAGGGTGTTAGGGGGAGTGTCTATTTTTCTACTAAAACATATGAAGTGACAAGAGACTGCCACTAAATAATCATTCTGTGCACTTAATGAGAGTGTTTAATCTTTTATTATAGAAGGCGGCTAACGTTTTATTTCAAATACACTTGTGCAAATGCAGAATTTAAAAGCAATGAAAGTTCTGTAGCTTAAATAGTTACAGATTTATCTCAAGAATTAATGGCAATACTGTGGCTGCTTTAAAACAGAATTTAACATTGACATATTATGCTTGTCCCTTTAGACTTTAAGGTCTATCTGTTAGAGTTGATGTTGTGAAGAGGGAAGTTCTTTTTGCTGTTTTAAACATATGTCCATTGATTGTAATGACACTATGATTTTTTTCTAAGACTGAAAAGATGCTCAGAATTTCCTTTTCATATAAAAGAGGAGGAGAAAGATTCTTTTTATTAGATAGAAATCTGGAAAATATATTTTAGTTTGCTGAATGAAAAAGCACCAGCTTTCTGTCATTCTTTTTAAAAACTGAATTTGGACCTGGTGGCTTTTCTCCTTGATAGGAAAAGCTTGTCAACCAGACCTTTGGCACCATTTGCTTTGTGCTCTGACTCTATTATACTTCAGGGAGGATATTTTGAACCAGTCAGTTGTGGCAATGTACAATCAAATCCTCTCAAAGAGCATTTGGTGACTTGCTTGGCAAAGCAGCACTCCATAAATGATTGCCTCAGCAAGATTCAAACTAAAATTATTTAAAACATTATCTACTGCAACTCAATTTAGATGCAGGAGGGCATTTTCACTTTGTTACAATTTTATTACTACATCAGTTTAATTTTTTTATTATTCAGGACTAGGTTTATCGGCTCATATTTCTTAAGCTTGTAGAACTGAACATTGTAAAATCAATATTTCTGCTAATTAAGGTGGTTTTGGGGAGTAGATAAACAGTATAGTGAATCATTAAAAACTTACATGCTAATATTGACTAGCATTATTGGCATAAAGAGACCAAATCTCTATGCCAGGGACTTCTTTCCTTCTTATATTTCACAGCAGAAGCAAAACGCTTTCAGTAAAAAAATTGATGTTCTCAGCGTTTAGCAGTGATGGTCCTTTATGGATATAAAGCAAATGCAGTGTGTTAAAATTCTGGGCACTCAGATGTAGCATTTTCTTTCCCATATTTTAACTTCGTTGTCTGATTTCAAGGGGTCTTAATGTCTTTTGAAATGTCCTGCCTCTTATGAAAATAAAGGATAATTTCTAATTTATTGACAGTTTTTGACAGCATCTTTTTACCCTCCAAAAGAAGATTTCTTCTTGTCTGACTAATCAACTAGTGTTTGGGGTTTGTTTTATTTGTTTACATTACCTGCGACCTACTAGTAATTGCTTTTGGCCTTCTCAATGGGTGTTACTCAACAGACCTGTACATGATGATTTGCTATCACGTTAGGAAATAGCTTCTCTGCCCCTAGTTCCCTTACCATGGAACTAGTAACTGCAGGTGGGGCTGGATGCTGTTGAACATGATCGTTTTATTTCATGCATTTGACTGACTTTTGCCCTAGACACCCATACTCAAGGACCTAGGGTTCGCTATCAGATCCAGAGTGACCTGACTTTGTGGGAAAGGGGGACCTAAGGGAAAGTTATGTCAAATAATCACAAATGTGTTATCACTGTATTTCCTGTGAAAGTTTCTCCCTAAAGTGGTTAATACATTATTATTGCCCAATCAGAAGTTCAAAGGAAAAGCATTTTTGATGAAAGCACACTATTTATCATTCTTGTTTCTAAAATTAACTTCCTCCATCTGCATGGGAAATTTTGTAGCATTTGCATATTGACTCAGGCAGGCTGCAGTAATTAGGGCAAGTTTTAGTCTGTCTCTTATAATACCTTTTAACAATTCAGCATTTCCCTCTGTGACTGAAATAAATTGAGTTTATGTCCCTTAACATCAGCTGGGACAAAGCAGCAGTGCGATACAACCTCTTGTGGTGGGAGCTTCCAATTCATACATGTTAAAGGGTTTATATCTAAACTAGGAAGATGGGCAGGTATTTGCCACCCCGTGGGACAAGCTACAGTGTGACTTTGCAGGAAAGGAGTGGCCTCAGTTTGTGACCATCACATTGCGCAGTTTTTGGCCTTTGTTCAGCAGAAGGTAGTTTTAGCTGGCACTGGAAATGGGGACCAGTAATGAATGGTAGGTGATGGGGTACCCAGCCACTGCGTGGAGAGGAACACCTGAGAGTTGGCAGTGACTCTGAGTACACCTTGCCTTATTTTGTGGTAGCTCACTGGTCTGTCCTGTCTGAACTTTAAAAAGACAGTTTGTGGATATGTGAATTTAGGAAATCTGGTTTTCTGTGTTGTTGGGGCTCGTGGCTTGATTGTTGTTACACTTAAAAGGTCTTGTGTAAGCTTACCCTGTAGTTGAAACATTTACAACTTTCCTCTTCCAAATTGATTGGTGCAAGTCTGGTGGCTTGCACTTAAGCTGTAGCCTTTCCTCCAGAGAAGCCATGAATCTGTTTTTCTCCTGTAAATGGTTGCCTGGTACCAGTAGGAGCTTGTGAGAACTTATTATCTTGGCTCGGCTATGAAAGTAAGTTGGTTGGCAGCTTCAGAAGTTACCACAGGCACAAATGCAGACAATGTAACCATCAAAGCCTACTAGGCTTAGGAGAATGGTTTAAATATCACTTGAAATAATTTTATAACTAATTACACAGTTAAAGATTGAGTTTATGGAGTGAAGAATATACATGCTCAAAAAATCAAGATTAGAAAAATTTAACTTTAGTTAAATTTTATTTGCGTGCTTGCAGTTAAAAGAAATTCCTAATTGGATAACCCTTCTTTGTGTTTTTCCCTTGATGATATATTTTAATGTAACTATTGATTGGACTGTGAGCTTGCAACAAAGGGAGAAACATTACTCTATAAATGCTGATTTGTACAGAAGATCCTATGCCCCAGTTTGTAAGATTTTTAAATTTTTTTTAAGAAGTCTAATTCTTGCTGAGTTGAGAGGTTTTTCTTTTCCTTGTGAGTGGTAGATATTATTGTACTTTACATAGATTTGCTGTAGGCACTGTCAGAGTGCCTGGAAAAATCTGTCAGACTACTTTCAGAAATGGCAAGAAGTTGTCAATTAATCCCCGTTCTGTGTACAGCAAATTAGCAACTGTAGTATCATGAGGATAAAACATTTTCTGACAGTCTGCTTTTTTAGTGAAAATGTGTAGAGAGCCCCAATGATTAAGCCCAGTGTTTAGGACCGAGCAGTACTGTCACATAATGAACTCTTTAATTTACCCAGGGGATTTTATCAGCCTGTTTTAAATCTGCTCAAATGAGTCATGTAAAGAACATTAGGTCAGGTGGGCAGAAAAGTCTGGAGAAGTTGGCCATCTGTTTCTTCTTCTGGACAGATGTTGTCAGTGGGGGGGCCTCCAACCTAAGGGAACCATAAGACTGAGCTCCCTGCCTGGTCCAGGTGCTCCATGGTTGTAGATGGATATGGTTTAGAAAGTTCCTCTTTCACAAATAGTTACCAGTCCTATAAGTAGTGGAACAACAGAGGAAAACTTCAGATGCTGTTAATGTGAGGTCTAACACAAATCTTCCCTTTGTGCAAGTAAGGGCGGGTATTTTTTTCCTGGCTATAATTTTGGTCTGGAAGAGCAGTGGAAGCCTGTGGCACAACCACAGTTGTCACCATTTTTTTAGTATCTGAGAAAATCCCCTTTGACTGATGCTGGGTTGAACAATGGTCTCAGCTCTAGTGAATCAGCACCAAGCCCATTCAAAGAAAAAGTCAAAAGTCACTTATACCAATTGTTTACAATGTGGATTTTGAAAGAGTAGTCATCTCCAAAAAACCTCTTGTCATTGGGGTGGTTAACTATAATTGCCATTCTCTAAAATAAACAAATACTAGGTACAGTACGATTTGTTTAGTAGCAGCTGGCCACTACACCAGGAGCCACTGCATGGGTTGAGAAATACCACCTGGTGTGATCAGAGTGTGAATGCTTTTGCGTGTGCTCCAGCTCTGCTTCTCCTGAAGCACTGGCTGCATGAGAAGAGCCGACATTTAAGAATGTGCCAAAGGACACAAAGTTCAAGCACTTGGATGGAAATCAGATTCCATGGATTCAGTTCCAAGAGCAAACCAGCCAAATCTTACCAGAAAAATTGTCTGTCTTGTATGGGTCAGGCTGCCTTCCCCATCCAGCGCTCTCATGATGGCAGAGAGTAACCCATGAATACAAGAAAATAACAGCATTTCTTTTCTTGCTAACACACAAGTGGTGTCCCCTGCAAATCACAGCTTGATGCAGGCTGGACAGACCTGTAACAATTCTAAGTTGCATGTGAATTTCCTGGAAGGCAAAACCATCAGGTGACCCAGTAACATCTTCCTGCTGGTTCTGTGGCAGTCCCCAGTACAGAGACTCACAGGATAAAAGTCCAAACACACATCATAAATAAGATGGTGAAGGACACTTTCTTTTGCCTGTGAGTCACCACACTCTGGAGGTCACCACACAAGGTCACACTGTATTTATTCCAAGTGTCCACTCCTATACAATAGACTTTCTGAACCAGAGTGTGGTAACTAGACACAGCTGGACACTCTGAAAGACTCCGCCTTCATAATAGTCAGAGCAGTTGGGTCACCTTTTCCTACTTGAACCAGTTTCTATTGTCAGATGGTTGTAGGTGTCAAGGGGCTCTCCTAGCCTGTTCAGAACTTATATCAGTTATTATTCCTGCTTTCTCTGACCACGTGGATGTTAGCTGGTTGAGTAGTTCTGGTGTAGTTCTCCTTCCTGATTTCTGGATTTTGTACACAAAGGAAGGGATCTTTCCATGAGAAAAGAGAAAAATATTTCAGAGAAAAATAAAAACAGAGTGACATTTTTTACTGGTTTTACAAGGTCTAAGGAAAATGATCAGCCATCAAGCTTGAGAGTACAAAAGAAGTACAAAAGTGCACATTTATATGGTAGATACATGAGTTCTAACAAGGATCAGTCTGCTAAAATGGTGGTAGGGTTGTAGTTACATGGCCCTGAAGTTGCCAAAAAGCTGTCATTGGAAGCAGAGGAGGCATTCCAGCAGAAGGATGTATGTATGTACGTGTGACATACTCATGCTCCCTTTCCCTGAGGAATTGCTGGTGGCTGGTGGTAGGAACAACACTGGAAAAGACAGATCCTTGAGTTGATCTGGTATCACAGTACGTATGTTCTCTTCTCTCTTAGGCCGTTCTTTTCTCTTTGAAAAACTTTGGGGTTTGTGACATTTGTCATCTACCTCTACATCACTTAGAAGTGATGATAAGAGGAAGGAACTATATCCCCTATAGAAAGCGGATCCCCTATATCCCCCTATCCCCATTCCCCCTTATGGACAGGGGGCTCCAGTCCAACATGACCACTTCTATTCCAGAAAGGAGGCTTTTGTTTTTAATATTTAGATATTTACAGCAATGCTTGTAACTTCATAAGAGGATGGAAGAAACATTTTCCTTGTATTCTTCTGTATCTTTCAGAGCTACTTATATTTAAGAGAACGGAATTTCCATGTATAAAAACCAACTTTGGCCAAGTGAGCATGGTGGTTTTGCACATATTAAATTTGCAAAAATATTTGAGCTATTATCTTTTGTGGATGAAGTTTTGGTTGCTTCTTTGTTTCTTAATCTGACTATTAGCCTACCAGGCAATGGAAACCTGAAGTTAAAATTCTCCATCAGAAAAACTAGACTGCCTTCATTTGCTGTAGTAGAAGTGACATGGAAAACATAAGAATTTATAGAAGTGGACATTTAGAGTGACTACTGAATTTTATTAAGAGCCCTTAAGGTAAGCAGATTCAATTACACTATCTGGAAAGTTTTTTGGTTTAATACAAGGATTTTTGTAAATTCCTGACAAAACACCACAGTGAAACTAGACTTTTTCTTAAATTCTAATATCATGAGGTGCAGTGGTATATAAGCTTCATAGAATACCTGAGTCTGGAAGGGGCCTCCAGAGGTTTCTGGTCCAACCCCCTGCTCAGAACTGGTCACAGTAAAGCAGGTGTATCTATAAAGTAGCATGCAGATAAACTACTGATAATTGCAACTCTAAATTCAGCTTAAGTAAGTTTGCCTCTGTATCAAATATAACAAAATACATTCCTGAGTTTTTCTGTATGTTGAGTTCTGCAAAGTGGTTTCAAGTTTTTGTGGTTTTAGCAATAGAGAGAATTGCTGTGTTGCACAAAAAAACCTGGTGGGTTGCTACAGTCTTCTCTGTCCCTAGCTGTGAGGACATATCAGCAGTTTAATTGAAAGAAAATGGGAGTATTTATCAAATAGTAGAGAAATTTATTTTTAAGGGGTAATACCTATTCTGCAGTAGTTTCTATAAGGCAAGAAATAGTATCCTCAGCATTGGTTGTAACATCTTGTCTGTGATTACTTTTTAGGAAATATTTTTCAACTAATCACATACTTTCTGGTATCCCTTTGATGGCCGTGGCTCATGGGACATTAGTCATCAAAAAAGGATCAGCTTTTTAGGTCTGGGATTGTAAATCTAACATACATAGCTAATTGGATTTGGGAACCAGAGCAGAGAAGATTTCTTTCAGGGCTAGTATGACAGTGCAGCTACATTGTGTGCTTTTGTTTATTCAGTTGTGCATGTGTAGCATTGAGCAGGAGCAAAATATTGCATTGGTTAAGCAGTAAGTGGTTAAACACAGTACCTAGGCTTGCATGCTTTTTAAGTGGAATTTTCTGGAAAGTCTTTTGAAGTGCCACAATGCCATCTACTGGCTCACTTTTCTGTGTTTTTCCCGAAGGGGGGGGGGGGGGGGGGGGGGGGGGGGGGCGCAGTTCTTTTGTACAGAGGCTTATATGTAAGGTCTATACAGTATTTTTAAATAGCAAAATAAGCTGGAATGGAATGAGCAAGATTTTTTTGAATGCATGTGTATGTTAAAGGACATAATACATTACATATATTAAAAAATAACTTATAATCTCTTGCCAGTTAATCTTGCTCTCCTGAAACGATTAGTACTGAATGATGATGGAGGAATCTCTACTTTCTATTTATGGCCCTCACAGTAGGTTTTGTGCAAGTAGCTTCACTGTTTTCTGTTTATAGTTTGTCAGTTTTCCTTTTTGTTTCAGTGTTTTTATACAGATAAATGGAAAGAAAATGAAGAAATACTTAAGCTGTCAAGCCACAAAAACTGGGAAGTGTTGTATTAGAAAGTATTTCTGACAGGATTCTTCGCTGACAAATTCCTAGATTCAACATATTCCCCTTAATTGACTCCTTCTCCCCATGTGTTTTTAAATAGTCTTTTCAAGATTCATCAACAGCTTTCTAAAGACCAAATTTCCATAGGCTTTCTAACAACTGTTATGGAGAGGCATGTATTAGAAAATATTATGCTCAGTATCAGGCTGGTCATACCATTAAATGAGCAGTGGGCAATTGTAAGAAGTTTTGATTGATTCTTGGTTTTAATCAGTCTGCCTAATTTTATCTATAGGAGTAACCCCCTCTCTTCCATTTGCTGCCTAAAGAAATGAATGAGCAAATACAAAAATAATTTAAAAAAAAAAAACAGGAATTGCAAATACAGGTAACCACTGTTACATGTAGTTTCAATGCCTACTTTTTCTTTAAGATATCTGGAGAATTTCCTCATTAATTGGTTATTTTGTTTGTCTTCATAAAATACTGCTTTAGTTTTAATTTCATTTTCCCTTGCACATTCAGGTTTTCCTGACAGAAATTTTTCAGAATCCTGCCTTTCTTCTGTCTAGTTAGGAGAAAGAGAGAGCATTGGTAATGGCTTGTAACACTTTGGATTGTTTTTTAAATAGATTTGTAACGTGCTCAAGTACACCTCCAGAGTCATTACTCAAAACAAAACAGCTGGAAAAAATTTCCAGCTGTTTCCTAAATGGCCTATAATGAAGGTAAATACAAACATCTGTGCCCTTCCTGGCCTTTTACCCTCTATCTCCCTGACATTCAGAAGGTCAAGTAGATCTTGCAAGCCCAGTTATTATCTGGTAGGAGCTGTGTCCTGCTGACAGCTTGTGGAGCAATGGCTCGTCCGTGTGTGTGTGCTGGTGGAAGAGCTTTTTGGCGAGCCCATAGGGAAAAGAAGGTGCCCGTGTGTTAAAAGTTCGTGCTCGTTTGTGGCAGCAGGTTGTTGCACTGCGGTTGGCACGCTGTACGCTGGGAGCAGTCAAGCTGAAAGGATTGTACTTGGCACCCGTGTTGGTTGTTGTCATATACACGACCCGTGTCAGAGGGGTTGCACTGGGGAGCGGGTCTCGTTAGCAGCTCGGGCTTCCCAGTCCTTGGTAAACAAGCCACCCACAAGCCGTATGGTGGCTCTGCTGAGGGGAAAGCCCTCTGGGGCGTTCCCTGGCTGTGCTTGGATTTGGCCGGGGTGTTCTGTTTGAGGAATGCTCTACTCCAGCCTGTGCAGAGGAACAGAGGTTGCTCCCTGCCTGTATCTGGAGTAAGTGCTAACCTCTCGCTCCTAATTGTTAACTACTCTGGGAAATACCAGGGCAAGCCTCATTTAGTGTGATATAAAATAAGGGAGAATTGACAAAACCAGAAGAGTAAACAGGATTATTTCATACCGCATCTTCTGTTACAATCTCTTTTTTTTTTTTTTTTTTCATTCTGCAAACTGTCCTGTGCTATTGCAAAGAAGGAAGAACTAATTAAGCCAGTTGCTGAAAGTGTTTTGCCACCCACACTTCTTCAGTACTCTTTGTACAGAATTATCTCTTACCAGCTGTGCTAAACCCAGTAATTTATCTTTGCCAGAAAAAAGAAAGAAGTGCTGCTATAGTTTATTCCAATTAAACAAGTTAATGTAAGCTATACCCTATATCCACAGAAACACAGATATTTCCTGCTCAAAAGCTGGAGGGCTTGCAAATAATTATTTTCTCCCTCGTTAATTCTTTTTAGTGTTTGTAAAAAGGGCTGGGCTGAGGAGCACTGCGAAATTAACTCATTTGTGTATGGAACTGGCTGAGCACAAGCTCACCAGCTGGAAAACAGTTTGATGGCAGGACACTGGCCTGAATTTGGGCAAGTTCAAATGGATTCAGCTTGGTGTGGTGCTGCAAGCAGTGTTTGCCTGGGTGCTGAGAGGCGGGGTAGGGATTCCACACTGGGGAAGAAGCTGTAGGAAAACAGAATTCCACCCTCCTTCACCTGGAGTATCTTTAAAAGGGACAGAGTAGTGCTTGTGGTTACGGCTCCACGGAGACTGTTAATGAAGTAGATTAGAGTCACATTTTTTGACTGGGATGTTGGTTTGGAACCTGAGCTGAACCAGAGGATTGACCTCAGGGTGTCCATGGTACAGTGGATGGCAAGTGGTAATACACACTCACAAACCTTGACTGAAATCCAACTAATCCATTCGCAGCCCTAAAACATCAATGTCCTTTCTTCTCATCTGCTCCCTACTCTGGTTTTTGAAGAGTGTAGATGGTCCAGGCAGCATTTTTTTTCCAGCTGAAATTCCAAATGCTGAAGCCTTTGGTCCCCAAGAGCTCAAGGGACTACCTCTGTTCCCCTGAGGGTGTTACAACAAGAATGTTGTGTGTTTTGTACAGCTTTCACTAGAACTCTTACAAAAGAGGTGGGGGGGGAAAGTTCTTTGAAGCTCGGGTCACTTTCAGAAGTGGGATTTGGAGATATTAAACGGAGAATGACAGCTGAACAAGAAAAAAGAAATCTTTGGATATCCTCTGTCAGAGAAAGTCAGATAAACAAGGAAATTATCTTTGTGACTCTATCAGGAACAGATTACTAGTTTACTAATCTGTTAGAATTTTGCCAAAAAAGGAAGTCTCCTTAATGCAGAAAAATAAAAGCTCTTACTCCTTTCCCTATCCACTTACAGATCAGGTAAACACTGCAACAGAGACCTGACATGTAAGTAGTTACATAGATTAGGTGCTCCTTTCAGGGTGAAGATACAGATTGAATCAAAAACATCCAATAAAAAATTAATCTTTGGAAACACAGATATATTTTCTAAAGATAAATTCAGTTAATTATTTCTCCTCTTTCTGATTTAATTTTGTCATTTGAATATGCACAGAGAAATGCTCAGCATGTAATCATGTCTGTGTAGGGTAACATCAGTGCAGAGCAAGAGACACGTTGGAACCTTGAAGTAATGTTTCATCATATAAAATTAAGTTTAATCCTTGATTTTAGCCTTCCTGAAGGACAGGGGAAAAAAGGAGTTTCTCTTTGTCTTGTGTTTTGGAAAAGTATTTATGGTACAGGATGGACTTTCTTTTTTTTTTCCAAAGTGCTGAAAGGCCTTGTTACTTTGAAATTGTCTTAAAGCACCTGGCAGTTTTACTAAATGCAGTGTGCCTGGTGCCATCCTGTAACCAGCACTAGGAATCTCATTAAGGGCTGTCTGAAGTCTTGAAGCAAATGTAAGTAAGTACATTTGCTTCACTACCAAGTAATCAAACTGTGGCTCACATCCAGTGATGTAAAAAATTCAGCAGGTCCCTGTGTCTTTCACCTCCCAAAATGCAGCATCAGTAGCAGATTAAAATGCCTTTTAAAAAAAAAATATTCTTGTGGCTCAAAGGCCGTTAACAAAGCAAAATTTAAATTGCTATGTTGAACGGTATTACAATTCTGAGTCACCTGAACTTTTCCCCTTTATGTTTGGTGTATTGGATAAGATTCAGAATAAATAAAAGAACAAATCCAAGTTTATTTCGTTAAATACTGTATTGCCTTACCAGATGTACACAAGTATGTTCTGCTTGAAAGGAGAAATATTTGTCTTATTTGGTACATCCTTGTGTAGTAGGTGATCATGCCAACTAGTTTTCCTACTAGTTACAGTGAATTCTTTTGTCAAACAGGTAATCTAAGACCTGACCTCTAAGAGTGACCTCCCTGCACTTCTGCTGTCTGTGTATACTTTATGTAAAGTATTAGTCAGGATCCTGCAAGGAGCAATGTCCCTTCAGCTCCTGATGGAGAATCCTGAAACATAATAGATGTCCTATAGTTGTTTACCATTTGTTTTGTTGAGTTATTACTGCAGGTGTATGTGCTGTCACCTGCTTTGGTACTGCAGATACTGTGAAAACTTCTTGTTTATAAAAATCAAAGTGGAAGTGTAGCAAATGTGCAAGGGTAACTGCTATGCCATGTAAGATACTACAGGTATGAACTTTGAATGGAAGCAAGTGCAGGCCCAGCTGGGATCAGGATACTTACTGGCTTCAAAGGCAACAGGTGACCAAGGTTTTCCATGCTGCCTAGTTAAATATATTGGTTAGAGCAATCTGTGTTGCCTTCTACCACTGCACTGACAACATTCATTGAGGAGTTGTTGACTTTGGCGCTCCTCATCATTTCCATCATTTACATGAAGTCGTGGGAGGTCCCAATGGACTGGAAGGTGGCAAATGTAACAC
>BJBW01010389.1:144-42836 GCA_004320125.1 Scolopax mira | reverse complement strand
CAGGACCAGAGGGAATGGTATGAAGCTGCGGCAAGGGAGATATAGATTAGATATTAGGAAGAATTACTTTACTGAAAGAGTGGTCAGGCACTGGAGCAGCCTGCCCAGGGAGGTGGTGGAGGTATTTAAGAAACGTGTAGACATGGCTCTTCAGGGCATGCTCTAGTGCCCAAGATTATTGGTTTGTGGTGGGGTGTTGTGTGTGGGATTGTGAGTGTGGGGTTTAGTCGGTGGGTGCTTTTTTAATATGGTTGGACTTGATGATCTCAAAGGTCCCTTCCAACCACTAAGATTCTGTGTGATTCTGTGTTTCAGTTATTTAACACAATCTTTCTTGAATGTTGACAGTTGTTATCACATACTGGAATGCAGGGATAACTTCATAGTTAAGTTATTTATTCCTTGAATTTCGTAGTATGAGATGAAGGTATTCTCCTTCTTCAATTTAGCATTATGATCAACATGTACCTGCTTCCAATTTGTGTATGAGCACCCTATCCTTGCCAGATATTTCACAATCAAGGAGTCAAATCCTATTACTTCATTAAAAAGACCAAAAGGGAAGTTATATATATGTATAACCTTTGATTTGAAACATTAAATTCACCATTTCATGTGAGTAGTATTATGGCAGGTGCATTTTTCCATCATGAAGCAAACACCTCTTTCTTATATTTGTAGTAGCCATCAAAATGTCTTGGAGAAGTCTAATTAAAAATACAAACAATGAAATAACTTTCAATTTTCAGTTTACTCACTAGAAAGCTCTGTAACAAAGTAAGGAGGAGATGGAGACAATTGATCCAGGAATAGCTGCCCTTGAATGGCCTCTTTAGTGTCCTGTCCTTTGTTTTATGTCAAAGGGGGTGGCGTAAGGCGCTAAGAACAACCCCTTGCTCTAGCTGCATCTTCCTCCACCCCTTGTACTCAGGACGAGGTTTTGTTAAAATTTCAAATGCTCTCATATTACTTACTACTAAGTCAAGTGAAGGACAGAGAGGGGAAGGGTTTGCTTTATAAACAGTAAGGAAAATAGTGTAGCTGTGAAGATGTGTCTTTAAGTATATTAACATTTATTAGCTGATGTGACGGAATCTCTTCTCCATAAACAAAGGTATGTGTACTCATCACTAAATTATCTGAATTTTATTTATATTATTTTCAGTCACCTGGATAATTATCAGCAAGTCCATTTTGAATTTGTGTTGTATGTTTAATAACTGTTTTTCATCACAACAGAAATTTTAACTCTTAATGAAAAAAATGCCAATAAAAGACAGAATGAAGCGTGTAGGATGTTCCACAATACTTCAAGGATTTAGGCCTTGGAAATTCCTAAAATGTCCCAGAATTGGTAATTGATTACAATGCAAAACTTGTGTGTGTTGTTGGGTCTTTAATGATGTAATGTGGGATATTTTGGCAATTCTTAAAAAATTTAGAACATGAAACTGCTAGAAGATACACCAATATAAACAAGTGAATCTGTTCTTAATAATGTTCTCTATACACCTGAGCACAATAAAGTAGTACATAATATGGAGCCTACTAGCCCCGAGCCAGTATCTGTAATGGGCACTGTAGGAATAAGTTGTCTGATTTTGGTCTGTTAAACAATTGTTTCCGACAGCTTCTGATGTTAACAATCTGTGTGAGAATGTTTCAGATTTCTCAAACACCACGTCAGTGGTTCAGTCAGGACTTGGTATCATAATGCTTCTTACTGTGATAAGTATGTTGGAAATGACAAAGCATGAAAAAAATTAAAATACAGGACCCCATTTGAGATCCATTATTTAATTTTGCATTCCTTTTGCAATGTAGTTACAGATTCAACACCCCCTTCCCTGCCCCCTAAATATTTACCTGATGCATTCCAATTCCTTCCCTTCCTATTTCTTCTATGCTGTGAATTCCAAAGATCATGTTTTGATGCTCTGCTTTCTACTGGAAGAAAACTCATCTGGCCTCTGGGCAGTTGCCACTTGACCCTATGACACATATTTCAGTGACGTGGGCAGTTTTGCCATATGTAAAATACTTTGCCTGTTGTTTATCTTACTGGTGTTAGTGATGAATGCTTTCCCTATGGAAGAGATCAGCTAAAAGTTTGAAACAGTTAGGGGAGGGTCATCTCTTACCACACTTGAGTAATGTGTTGCTAGAAATAGGAGATGATAGTGCTTCTTCCGTGTTACTGTGAACCAATGTTTAACTTTGCTTCTTTGCTTCCAAGCAACAAAATTACAGCGTGTCCTTAAAAAAATAGATTTTTCTGTGTCCTGAGGTGAATTCATTAAAAAAAAAAAAAAAAAAGGCTTGGTAAAGTGCTTAATGTGGCTCACAAATTTTGAGCTCATCCCTTCTGCTTCTCTCGTTTAAGAATTTAATGCTACACACAGCCTTGTCCTCGTTGAACAGTGTTTTTGCAAGGAGCAAATGGTGTTCAGGAGATAAAAAAGTGAATTCTTTGCACTTGTTTGCATTTAAATAATTGAACTTCACTATTTGTAAGTTTCACAGTCTGTAAAAACTAATGTGGGTTTCCTTCACCTACAAGTTTTGGAAAGGTGAACTCATTAAACTCAATGATCTTGAGATTCTCAGATGAAGGTCACACTTGAGATGCCCATTGCTATTAAACCATTGCTTCAGGTGCCCTTTAGTGAGGACTTAAACTGTATTTACTTACAGGGATTAGATGGTGAATCTTTCGATCCTAAAGAATCATAACTAACCACCACAAACTATGTAAGGAATCTCAACAACTGTGTGGTGTCAAGCGGTAGACTGGTAATTGTTTACTTATGAAGCTTTCTCACTGGTTGTGCTGTGCTCTTCTATCACTTGGTGATCTATACGCACCCTCAAAATGAACTGCTTGTAGGGCAGATGCTTAAGGCCATTTGGGTCTTTTAAATTTGTTTTCCTACAGTTATTAGCATTTGCTCACAAATTTTTTTTCAGTTCTTCCTGTATTTGCTAAAAATAAGAATTATTTTTTAATATTTTGGAGTAATTTAATAATCTGTTCATGTTGGTGTACTTTGACAGCTATACAGGTGGATACAGAGAGGCCATTTCCTCATCTAGAGCAATTTGTCTGCTTCTGCAACCTAGAGCTTGGAAACATGCTGTGTGCACACATTTGCCTCACAAGCTCACAATAACAGGGAACAAGCTGACCTGAACTCTTATGTTTCTTTTCTCCCTGCTGGGCTTGCCTGAGAGGACATCTTTTGTAGGACAAGCAAATACAGATTGTGGGACTCTCTTAATTTTTGGTTTGTAACTTGTGATTCTGATTTGTCCTCTATTCTGCTTTGCCAGAGAGATTCTACTCTAATTTATACCAGAGGAGCATAAATTGACTCAAAAGACTTAACATAATGTATTTAGTCTTCAAGGACCTTTAAAAGTGGTAATGGACTATAAATCCTCTACAGCATTTTAGAGTTAGGATGATAGGAAACCAATGTGTGAACCAACCTGTAAAATTATTTAGGACTTCTGCAGACAGCTTGCATAATAGTACCAAACTACTTGTCTGATTTCTTATGGGAATTTTTTTGTGACCCCCAGTTGCAAATCCCTGAGCTTTTTTTTTTTTTTTCAATCTTGTTCAGAAAGTATTCTCTGTCAAATGTTTGTACCGTGTTATCCTTTAGCCATTTTAACACTTTCTATTCCACAACTGATAGTAAATACTTTGGAAAGTTGTGGTGTTTTTCGTTTGTGTTCCCTTATCTTCCACCCTCCTCCCCCCTTTTTTTTTCCACTTTAAGGTTTGAGTCACTCATTTCCATGTTTGAGTTGTGGTGAACAAAGGCAATGGTTTTGTGTAGGTTTTTTTAGTATTCTGACCCGATAATAAGCTAATTTACAGCTTTCCAAACCCCCCCCCCCCCTTTTTTTTTTTAAAGTGTATTTTTTTAGTCATAGAGCCTTTCTGGTTCTCTGAATTAATGACTCCTTTAAGATCAAAGCTCTGGTAAATTCATTACTTCAGTTTTAGCCTCCTGTACACATTGTGTATGAAGACTACTTAGCAGAGCTGGCAGTACTCCTACCTCAGCAAGACAGGCTTACTGGTGTTAGGCCTAAATGAGAATACAAGATTTTAAAGCAAAAATAGTTGGATATTAAAATAACCTGCTGTCACTGTCTCCCCCATAAAACCAACCACCAAACAACCAAACACACAGTCTGTAACATCTAACTCCAGCACTAAATAAAACTCTTAAAACAGATGTGCCATGATGAAGTTACAAATGGAATTAGAAATTCTTACATTAAATTCTTACTCAAATCTGAAAATCATTATCACCATCTAAACAGACAGGGTTTAAAAGCTGCCATGAACTGCATGGAATGCCAGTGCTCCATTGTGATATTGCTGCTGTTCTTACAACAGCATGATGCAAAGTATCTTTGAAATAATGTTAACATACTTTGTTACTTTCAGGTATCTGCAGCTAGACATGAAAATACATTCAGGATGGAGTTAAAACTGAGATCTGTTCTGTGTTCAAGTAATATGCCCCAAATGACTGAACCAATATTTGACTGAGACCCATCTCTCAAATTTTACAACTTCATCATTTACCACTTAAGGGATATTATTTTCATAGACTAAACACCACAGTTTTAAGTATGTCCTGAATTTAAACCTGGCATGGTGGCAGTACGTACTAAAGAGTTCCTGCAGGCCTGGAGTACTGTCTGTTAATTCAAACTTTTAAAATTTCAATGTTAAGTAAGTGGCTAGAAGAGAAGTGACTGAAGACAGAGCCTTATTCTGTGTGATAACTCACTGCCTCCCAAACTAGGAGATTGTTAGCTGCAACTGTGGTTTTCCTCTGAAATAAGATGTCTTCTGTCTTACAGCACCTTTTCTCCCCTCTCTCATATTAGCCAGTTGTTGAAAAATTAAGCTGGGTTCAATGCATGTTTGCCAATCCCAGGGGCCTGTGTAGGACCTATTTTGGAGATGTGCTAAGCATACTGACGTGATTTGCAAACTCAGAGCTGAGTTTTCATTGTTTTGGAAAGAATTTTCTTATTCAAGCATGTTTAACATCTGTATTTCCAAGGAACGGAGAAAGAGACTGATATATTGAAGGCCACTGATCTAGAAAAATGTCTGGAACAACTGTTTACTTCCTTCATCCTGTAATGGGAGCTGGTAAGGCTATTCTGGTCCCTTCTCAGAAATTCTACTTACTTTTTCACCCTACAGGATTATGAGAAATAAACTTAAATGACTCCTGCAGCTTTCTGACAGGGTTCATCTTGATCCCTGCAGAATCCAGCCTGTAAAACACAACGCCAGCGTGTGTCTCAGACATCCTGCTGACAGTACTCTGCTTATCTAATCATACTAATATTGACATACGACTGTTTCTCCTTTATTCTGTCGTAACCCTTGTTCTTTAGATACATACAATTTAGTGCAAATATGTCAATATAATCTGGGCTTTTAGCTTTCAGTCGTGTACTGACCCTCCCCTGGAATCCTCTGGTGGATTTAAAGGTCACCACCAGGTAAGAGGTCACTATTAGGCATGTACCTACAAAACATGAACTGTTTAATCAATGATTTTGAGATTTTAAGGTTGGTTTTGATCTAATTTGAGAACAATAAAAAATTTAAATTTCAAAGACTTGGAGAATAGTTGAAATGTATAACTTTGAATTTGTAAATGTAAAAATTCTTTTTTTATACTGCTACAGTTCAAAATAAGGCTACCTTGAAAAAGAGCTCCAACCCTCTAAACTTCCCTATTGTTACAAAATGAAGTTTTACTCATAAGAATGTGTAGTGTCTTTTGGCTTCTTTTAAAAAACTGTTTTCATGGGGTTTTTTTTTCCCCCAAAATTGTAAGAGACCTTTATGTTTTCCAGAAGATGACTCTACTGGTAAAGATTATTTGAGCAATGTGAGCAGTATTAGTCTTTACAGTGAATACTGTTCTCTTTTAAGAAAGTCTATTACTTCCTATCTCTCCGCACATCTCTCTTGGGCACTCTGAGTCATGACCCACAGCTGTTATAGGCTGGCTCAGCTCTCCAGGCACAAGCTCACTTCATACTCTCCAAAACTGTAGTCCAACAGCTACTGGTTTTGTATATTAAAAGCCTGTTTACCAATTGAAAATTAGAGATACCCCTAGGCCAAAACATAAGATTCAAAACAACTTTAAGCTTTGACACTGGAAATATGATCTAGATAGTCTTGATGCTGTGCTAACAAGGTGGAAACAGATAATGTTTCTAAAGTGTCAGCAGAATTTTATTAATCTTAGTTTTCTAATGAGCAGCTATGAACTGGGAATACTTTCATCTGCGTATCTCCATTAAAGAGATATTCTTGTTGTGATTGAAGCTCCTTACATATCTCTATGTATTATTATTACTTGAGAACGTAAGCTGTAAAGATTTTATCTGATATTGTATTATAGAGGTTTTCTTATAAAAGGTACTTGCTTAAACAATATTTAGTCCTAAGGAGTGAATGGATTGTGTTCCTTATTCAGAAACAGGGTATTTTACAATTTCACAGAGTGAGTTCTAATGAGCTAGCTAGAGGAGGGTTGTAGAACAAGTAATACCTCTTGCTGGGTGAAATCTATTGCATAATGTTCACCTTTTGTGTGAGCCAAGCTTCTCAGGGTAGTAAACAATACACAAATTGTACCAATAGTGCAGCCTCAGAAAAGAAGCAAGTTATGATTGATTTGCCATAGCAATGCCATTATACCTCTGGTACGCTGAGGTTCATATTGTGCCCCTAGCACTTGTAATTCGCTATTAAAATTACAGAGTCAAATTCTTTTTTAAATCTGGGATCCCACTTTTCCCTCTGAATGTTTTCCTGTACCAACACCAGGTATTTTGGCCAGTATGCCTTAAAGATAACACTTAATTCTGTAATTTCAGAAACTTTTCTACTATGATATATTAGGATAAGGACATATTTCTAGTGCTGTTTCACAACCAAAAAACTTTCAAAAATTAGTCAAGATGTGCAGATTTGATGAGATTCAGGCTTTTTTAAGCCAAACAGTATATTTTTAACCTGATTTCTAGGAACTGTGTACCTAGAGCTATAATCTTTGAATTTCCTTGTGGTATTTGCAAGGGTACAGAGTTGAGAAGAACTGCAAGATTCCTGAGCTGGCAATACTGAAAACGGAATATGTATCTTAGCTATTATCTAATTAAACTACAGTTATTAATCTGTAGTTTATTTAACTGTGAGGCTCTGGAAGCTAGAATGTGTAGTAGCTGTGCATGTTTGAGTCTGCCTTGCCAAGTTAAAAACAAACAAATAGAACTGCTGGGAATTCACTTACCTCAGTGAAGAGAATTACTTAAAGGAAATACATGAAAAAAGGTGTCTGTTGAATATATTTATACATCTATCTAAATACTTCTCCTAGAATTATCCATTGCTATGTCATTTCATTCAAGGGTGTTTAGTTACAGGATGTAAATTTTAAATCCTATTTAAATAGTTAATCCAACTAAGAGTTGAGAGAAATAAAGGTGCAAATGTTAATACAAGGAATGGGTGTTGTCTATTTTACCTGTCAAATGATGGAATTCTAATATGACTACTATTTTCAAAGAGGTGTATTTCAATTGGTTTGAATGACAATAAACAGAGGGGGTTCTTCTAACTGTGAAATAAGTAAGCTAACACGATTGCAAATCATGTTAGCTTTGATGTGATTAGCTACAGCTTCACTGAATTTCCTAAGAGAAACCCACCTCAGGGAGGATTTGGCCCTTTAGAAGATTGGAGAAGCTGATTATGTGTCGTCTTGCCCATTGCCAGTCACCATCTGGTGTGCTGGCACCCTGGGGTGGTTTAAATGTGACAGTAACATTACACAGGTGCACGAAAAGCAGGAAAAAAAATTACAATAGTGAATCAAGACCATGAAGTACTGTTGGGAAATACTTCAGTTACAGTATACAAACAGATTGTTCTTCTGCTTTGAGAAAGAAAATTTGTCTCTGTTATGTATTTAGCCAAGCTTTATCAGACTTGACATGAACAAAAGACCAAACTTTCTGATTGAGTCTGTACATGACAGTAATATAGTAAAAATCTGGAGCAGTCCTTCAAGCGTTACATATACAATTTGAAAGGTACAGGATGTCTGGCCTTATTGTTAGTATGCCCTTCTAGCTCTTGCAGGTAATACTCGAGTTTAGAAACTTTTTTTCTTTTAAACTAGACCAACATGAATGCGTTGCTACTTGAGGAAAAATTTTGGCTGTCTCTCAGAAATAGAGCAGGATTTTCATTCTGCATAGGATTGGCAACAGAGAATAAGTCATAATGGTATTATCCAGGAATTCCTTGAACTTTTTAACATTATGCAAATACGGGCCTAAGAACGAATGTAAATATGAATTTGTTTAATTATGCTAATTTAAATAATCCTTTCTATTTCTGTTACTGATAAAAAGAAACTCTTAAAATAATAACTTCTGAGAGTAACCCTTTGGCCCTGCACAATAGAGCAGCAACAAATCTTTTTAAGGCAACCAGCAACCTGTTTTGATTTACCTGATTTAACCAGTTTGCAATTTCCAGCTTATCTACTGATCATAAGGCACTCTTCAAATACAGGCTTTTTAAAATTTCAGAACACCTTCAATAATCAACTGTTATTTGTTGTTTAGAACAGTTAGAGCTGTGTTTAGAAATAGACACACCAAAGAAGAAAGTATAGGAGGTATCAGTTCTGCTGCTGACATAGCTGCTGCCCTAAAGAAGAATGTTGTGATTCCCTTAGTAGCCAAGGAAGTCTTGTGTTGATTTCTCTGGAAGAGACCCAAACCACACACATAAATGGAGAGGTGGGTAGGGTGGAACAATTCCAGCCACCGCTGGTGATATAGCCAGTGCAGATGGGGACTATCACTTGACAACTGCGGCTAAATTGTGCTGGGGCTATTTTAGCTGCCACCAACCAAACATGAGGGAAGCATGAATGTATCTTAGCTATTTGGACTCCAATTCGGAAAGATTAACATTTTGGTTTCCCAATAGCAGAATTTATATGATTGTAGCTCTCTCTAGTTGGTTTTTTTTTTTTTTTTCCCATGGTAGTGGGTTATGCTGCTGGATTGTTGGTTTTTTTTTTTAATTTCTGCTAGGTGCTTTGTGCACTGTGGTATGGAAGTTGTTTATGAAGAATTTATCCAAGCAAGTTGCACTGCCTGAGAAGTATGTTTACCTGTGTCTCCTTCATGGTGCTGTTACCCAGACCACGTGGCACTCATGGTGCAAAATTCTGGTTTCAGGGACTGGGGAAAGTGTCTCAGTTCATGTGATTCCTTACAGTTCCACAGAGGTCTAAATGAGAATATGTTTTTTTAAAAATAATTTTAAAATGTGCTATCTCTGCCCACTACAGAGATATATAAGAAATCTGTAACAGGCAGTTACAGAAAAACTTGTCAGTAGTAAAAATACCTCTGGATCCAGAGCTGCTGTTTCATGGCTGCTGTCCTGAAACATGAGGATCTCTACCCAAACCACTTGAGTGACAGCTTCCAGGACCAGTCCCAATTTTCTCTGTTTGTTAAAAAGGATGCATGAAATCACTTTTTTTTTTCTTTTTTTTCTTTTTTTTTTGGTGTAGCCTAGGTACAAATCCGTGTCTCAGCCTGAGGGAGGGAAGGAAGGTGCGTGAGAGAACAGGGTCCGTTCCAAGGTCCAGCTGCCTCGATGGTGGAGATACTGCGGCTGAGGTGTGTGCGCCTGACTGGGGCTTGAGCATGGACCTTGGCCTGGACTATCCCACCAGCTGTGTGGCAGGTCACAGCAGGTGGGCAGCATGTGGGGCCCGGGCTGGGGGGCGGTGGGGCAGGCGGGTGGGCTGAGCTCGGCGGAGGGGAATACGTCTGGAAACAGCCCTTGTGCACTTCAGAAAAGGGTGCGTGCCTCCGTGGACGTGTCTGATGGTTGTATGACTCTTGCCCTCACCCCCCAATCCCCCCCCCGCCCTCCGGGTAGCAGCCAGGAATTTTGTAGCCTTCCTCCTCTGCCCGCGCATGGGTCCATCCCCAGGCAGCCCCTCTGCCACCCTTCTGTCACGACACAGGGTTGAGGAGCTGCCCTGCAGCTGCCCTCAGCCCCTGGGCGGCGGGGATCGAAAGGCAGGCACTGCTCCGGCCCGCCCCGTCTCCCCACGACTCCCCCCGGGGAGGAGCCGGACCGGGCAGCAGCCACGGGTAGAGGCGGCGCGGACGGGAAGTTGTCCGGAGGGGTTGCGACGTGTAGCTGGCTCAGCGACGACACTCGACGCGTCCCGCGGGGCTAGAGATGCTCTCGGGCGTGGGGGCGCGGGGTGCCCCAGCCACCGCGAGCTTCGCCGACGACGTGCTGCGCGTCTTCGGTTCCGACCACGGCCTGTCGGCCGGGCAGCTCTCCGCGCTGCTGCGGCAGCTGGGCGCCGCGCCGGCCCTGGACGCAGTGCTGCCGCTCACGCACCTGCACCACAACCAGGTACCGCGGTTTGTCCGGGTGCGGCGGTGAGGGCTGGGCTGGGCTGGAAAAAACACGGCCAGGAACAAGGGGGCACCGAGGCGGGTGGACAGCTCCTTAGTTTCTTAAATCTCGTCGCCGTCGTGTTTCCTCACGGTGAAGCAGGGAGAAAGTTCTCCTGAGGCGCTGGGCACGAGTTTCAGGAAGGGTACCGGTCCGGTGGTGAGAGCAGTTTGTGGCCGAGGGGAAAGCTGCCTTCCATCAGTGATCCATCACGGCAGTGTGGGACTGCCCGTGGATTTAGCTCTATCCCTTCATGGCTGAGCTCTTAAACTGGCACTTCTCCCGGGTAAATAACACCTGGATGCAAAAAGCATATGAGAATCAGCCAGTGTTTCCCTCTGAGAATTGTATAAGCAAACCTTCAGGACTTGTTACAATACAATTGTCACGTGACAATGCAACTTTGATTATAGGCAGATCTACTTGTGTAAAGAAACTTTTTTTCAGAATTTTTCACATCTTTCTTTTAAGTTGAGTGCAAAGGGTACACCCATCAATGCATCTACTGAAAGGTGTTTAAAATTATGTTTAATTTACTGACTAAATATCATTGGAATACCAGTTTTCATTAAAAAAGTTACTCAGTTTAGTATCTCCATGCAGAACTCAGACCTCATTGTTACTGTTAAAGTCTCTGCAATTTCATGTACTTGTACTGCCCTAGACTAAGGGCATGACTGTTTGCTCTGGTTTGGTTCAACTTCCTAAGAAACAGAAGAGGCATGGTTCTAGGGACCTTGAGAATTTTTTTCCAACATTTATAGTAGTAGCTCTTTTGCTTATTCCATGAATGTGACAAACCATGATAAGCTTTCTTTTAGGAAGAGTACAATTCTGATGTCTTTACCCTCACCAGAGGTTTGAGAGTTAGTTCTACTGAAATCAATGTAGTGTTCAGTATAAACATGACAGTATTTGCCAGAATCGCTGCTTTAAAATCTTACAAATCGAACACTGTTCCAACACAGTGTATTAAAAACATAAACATTTGCAGCCACACACACTAAATACAAGTTTACAGTGTTGAATAAGGCTATGAAAAGAAGCTTTCTTTAAAACAGGATAGAAATGAGTAGATTCTGTAGTCCTTCATGTTTTCCCTCTGCACGTAGCCCTCGTACACAGGCTTTGGCACAAGCTACAGAGGAGATAAAAGAAGAAAGTAATACTCTTTCTTATCATTTAAATGAGCATTCCTTATAAGTCATTTGAAATTTAACTGAAACATGATTTTTTTACAAGCCTGTTCTGGTTGTGTCCATTTTGAATAATATCTAGGATACCACCCTAAAATGTGCATACTTATTCTCTGAGTTACTGCTGTTCTTTGTTAAAATTGGCTTTACGGCTTCTCCATCAGCTATTATGTGCATTTAAGCAACTGCATTTTGACTCCTTTTCTTCCTTCATAGATATTAGGTATATCAATGACCTTGGGCAGGTAGTGCGTGTGAATGCACACTCATACCAAGTAAATCAGACATGATAATTTTCAAAGGCTGCGACTCTTTGTGTTTACAAGTTAATAATTTAGAGTATCTACTGGTTATGACAGAAAACATAAAGTGGCCTAATCTAACTTTGTGCCTTGGAAGGCACCAGAAGCCCAAGGTCTACTGATTCTCGAAAGGAGCAAAGTAAATACCTCTGGAGAGTGTTTCAGACCTGAATTGTCCATTCAAGCTGCATAAGCATCTGATTGTAGGAGGAAACAAGGTTTATCTTAGCCTTTTAGTTTTTAACTTCAGGGTTCAGAGCTAGTGTGATGACTCTTGGGCCTTTCTTCCAATCAAGATAACACAGCCCTGCTCAGCCAAGCCTGAAGTAATTTTTAGTGGAGAGCGTATCTGTAAGGGACAGGCGATACAGGACTTAAAAAACTGTGAGGAAGGAACAGTTTCTCTTAGTTTTATCCCAGTATTAGTGTTTTGTTTTAGTGTTTCATTCATAGTTTTGGTAAGCCTGGTAATCTCACAAGATCCACCAGAAGCTGATCCATTTTCTTAAAAATTGAAACATGTGCAAGTCAGAAAAGTTTACTGAACAGCAGGGGACAGACATGACAGTAGAGTTGGTGAGCTAGGACTTCATTCTCAGTCCCATGTTCCATAAGGCTAAATTTCCTTTCTGCTGAGATCATCTGTCAGTCCCACAAAATAAATAGCTCATGTTTTCACAGCAGTGTGGCTGTATTTATCCTCCGAAGATAAATGCAGAGTTTTGCAGTGTGCAAACATGAATTGCTGCAATCCAAGGCTTCCAATAGATTTAATTAATTTTGGTATTTAATTATTAATTTATTATATAAAAATAATTTAATATTTAATTATAAAAATCTAATAAATTAAAGTTAATTAATTTTAATTAATCCTTTTAATTGTGCCACTGAACTCATGCAAGCTTGTTTTTTAGCTCTTCGATGTATGTAGGAGTTTACTGAGAGGATGAAGTGATTTAAAACAATGAATCATTTATAGGAATCATTATCCTCTGGGATTGTCTCTGATTAAAATAATAATAGTAATTAAATAAAATGCTGTTTCTCATCTGGTGGTATTTCTTACTTATTTGTTTGTATGTAGCTGAAGTCTCAAATTTACTGATTCATGCTGTGTGTGATTTGTTTTCTCTCCGTAATCTGTTTTTCTACCTAGAACATGGTTTGGATTTTTGTAAGATAATATTAATACAAATATATTAGTATTTTTAAAACACTAGTAATCCATTCTGTATTTCTAGGAATGAGATAGTTATGTTACAAATTCTCAGCTCCTACTGACTTGTTTTTCTTAGGGCTTTTCACTGTACACTTCCAGAAATGGCTCTATAAGCCACTAAGAAGCACTGTATAGGAACTATTCCCATAGACTGCAATATGTTCCACACTGGACATATTAGTCATGTATTTTGCATTATTCCATAATGCAGAGTTAACAGTAAAATGATTAGGCACATAACCAGTTTAGAAAGCTCCTGAGGTTCGTGTATATTAAAGACTGTATCTTCAGGGGTGATTTCTCTGTACACTACTTCCATTGAGATTACATGGAGCAACAACAAAAAAACCCATTTTCTGCCATTAAGCTATATTTATTTTATATGTGATACTTTGACATTTGCATTGACATTGAAAGATAAAAGTACATACGTACTGCTTGTGTATATGTGAGCCTTCAAGGTCTCATGGCCTTAAAAAAATTATACTTATTTATTTATTATTTATACTTATTTATTTAACTTCAAGCATGTACTTGACTGCTGTGCTAGACTTGGTTGTTGAAAAGGAAGGATAGAAACATGCCGGATGTAGCTGAAGTCACTTGAATTGGCCTGAATGTTCTCTTTCTCCAAGTTGAATCAGAAATAGTCACATTCAAATGATGTGTGTGTGCCTTTGACCTTTTGGACAGTATTGGAAAAAATTTTATTAATGGAAGTGGAAGCAGCTGTTGAAGTAAATGACTTGCGGTTGCTTTGGCTTATCTCTAGAAGGAATTTGCTTTACCAATAATAATCTTGATTTATTGGAGAAGTGCTGTGGAATCTGAGGGCTAGCCAAACTGCAAAGAACAGTGAATAACCATTTATTTTTATTTTGCTAAGGCTTACAATGCTTTACTTTTGCAAATCTTCCATGCAAAGATGGAGCTTCCATGCAAAGCTCTCTCTACAAAGCTGTGCTCTGACTTGATGTCTCATATAGAAGGAAAACATTTGACTTTGGTTTTGTCCTGATACTTAACCTTGTACAGCAATGAGTCAAATCACTTTTGCTTACACCCAAAAAAACCCCACTCTTTCCTTATTGAGCGTTGTAGGAAATAATGAATGTGAATAAATGGAAAGTGTTAGATGAAAGACTACAGCAGTACAGAACATTTCTGTAGATATATATATTAAGGTATTTCCTGGTTTGTCTTTTATCTTTTTGGTTGAAAATAACAAACAGAACAACCAGCCTTTCCCCTATCCTGGTTGGGCACTGCTAAGAGTGTTTGTCCTTGACCTGTTAGATACCTTATCTCCTGAGCTGAAATGAAGATCCCAATTAATAGTTTATCTTATTGGAGTACAGGGTGGTTTTACAAAACGACGTTTGATGTTAACAACTATTGCTATAAAATAAATGAAAAATATTGAGTACTGCTAACATTTAGACTGTTTTTAAACAGCTAATTGCGGGAGAGAAATAAGAAGTGTTGTAAAGAAGTAGTGGTAGCTTACATGAATTACATTACACTTACATATGTCACTGAATTACCAATAGTTTTCTGGCACACTCCGCCACAGAGATTTTAACTGTATCTGGTCTGCTCTTAAATGTAATAATTTTGTAATTATATGAGATTTTAATTACTTTGAAGCTATTTTTCCAAATATGTAAGTTTTAACTGTCCACGTTCATAGGGCACAAGATTTATAAATGTCTATTTAAAACATGTTTCATTGATTTGTGATTTATCTTACTTAAAGTACTTTGAATTGCTTCTGCTTCACATTAAGAGTGCAAACACTGTGTACACTTTCTTGAAAATGCATTACAGTATTTTTATGTTGTAATTCTTGTGTTACTCATTGTATTACTTATTTTTTGGTTTTGCTTTAATGTATTAAGTTGGCAAAATTCCTTTTTATTCCAGTGCTTGACCAGTGAAGAAATTTTTTCTTTACATGGGATACCGAACAACAGCCATGTATCAAATTCAAGCTTCTCTACAGTATGTCCTGCTGTTTTGCAACAGCTAATTTTTCACCCATGTGATCATCAGGAAAACTTTGTGGATACATCTAAACCACATTCTTTACAAGGTTAGTTAATATTAATTGCATTAATACTGCAACTGGACTGGTGTTTCCTTAGAAAAGAGTAAGCATTTATCCATGTGTCACAGGAGTATCTTGTGTTGTAAAGTGGGAACATAAAATTAAAATAATGTTTCAGGTCAGTGGATTATCTGAACAAATATCCTGTCTCTTAACAGTGATCTTTCCAAAATGATTTAGAGAAAGGTGGAAGAACTGAGTAGGTAGGTATGTGTATGGAATAATTTGTCCATTAAAGGACTAGTCTTTCTAACTTGGATAATGGTTTGTGCCCTGAAGCATAAGGGCTCTTGGTAATAGCTGGTTAATAGGAGAGAAGATGTGAGTACAGAATGGAAGTTTGTGCAGGTAATTTGCAATGGGAAATAGGCCTTGGGAGGATGTGTGTGTATCAAGGTAACTTAGGGTAAAATTACTAGGGGACTGCATTCAACAGGAATTATTTGCACGTGGGAGTTGTGACATTGGGGGATCCAATGACTGTTTTACTGAGGAAAAAAATGCTCGTATTCTTTCCAAGCTCTGACTTCTGCTTTCATGTCATCTTCTGTGCTGCCTCCTCCACATGGAACATCATCACATGCTGAGTAGCTTTAATATTCCTTCCTCCTATTTTTCTCACTATTTTTTCTATATTTATTGTGCACAGTACTGTACTGTAAAAAAATGTAGTTCAGGGAAAATTCAGCTGGTTTATGAAGTCAGTTGTTGCACCGATAAGGATCAAATATGTAATTGCCTATTTATTTGCCTCAGTATTCCAAATAAATTTGTTGTTCCAAGGGACTAACTAAGTTAAAAGGAATGATGTTGGATGAGCAGGTGCCTAAAGGCAGTATTTATAAGCAGAGATACAACAGTGTTTTTCATAACTTTTGAAATATTAGTGTTAATAACATTCTGATTAATCACAGAATTGTAGAGGTTGGAAGAGACCTTCAGAGATCATCTAGTACAACCCCCCTGCCAGAGCAGGTTCACCTAGATCAGACTGGACAGGAATGCATCCAGGCAGGTTTTGAAGACCTCCAGAGAAGGAAACTCCACCATCTCTCTGGGAAGCCTGTTCCAGTGCTCTGCTACCCTCAAAGTAAAGAAGTTTTTCCTCATGTTGAGCTGAAATTTCCTGTGTTCCAGCTTGTGTCTGTTGCCCTTATCCTGTCACCAGGCACTGCTGAGAAGAGTCTGACCCCATCCTCTTGATGGTGTCATCAAGATAGATGACCCCACCCTTTAGATACTTAAGTATTGATGAGATCCCCTCTCAGTCTTCTCCAGGATAAACAGACTCAGGTCTCTCAGCCTTTCCTCATAAGAGAGGTGCTCCATTCCCTTGATCATCTTTGTAGCCCTCCACTGGACTCTCTCTGGCCTGTCTAGGAGACATGTTGTTGAATGGTGGCACAGCATTCTGGTGTGTCAGCTACTCCTCTCAGTTTTGTGTCATGAGCAAACTTGCTGAGGGTGCACTCTGTCCCCTCATCCAGGTTGTAGATGAATATATTGATCAAGACACGACCCAGTACTGACCCCTGGGGAACACCACTAATTACAGGCCTCCAACTAGATTCTGTGCCGCTGATCACAACTCTCTGACCTCTGTCGTTCAGCCAGTTCTCAATCCACCTCACTGTCTACTCATCTAACCCATACTTCCTAGACTTACCTATGAGGAAGTTATGGGAGACAGCATCAAAAACCTTGCTGAAGTTGAAGTAAACAATGTCCACTGCTCTACCCTTACCTACCCAGCCAGTCATGCCATCGTAGAAGGCTATCAGATTGGTCAAGCATGATTTCCCCTTGGTGAATCCAGGTTGACCATTCCTGCTGACCTTCCCTTACTCTACCTGCTTAGAGATCACATCCAGGATGAGCTCTTTCATCATCTTTCCAGGGATGGAGGTAAGGCTGACCAGCCTGTAGTTTCCCAGGTCCTCCTTCTTGCCCTTTTTGAAGACTGGAGTGACGTTGGCCTTTCTCCAGTTTTCAGGCACCTCTCCTGTTCTCCATGACCTTTCAAAGATGATGGAGAGCAGCTTCACAATGACATCTGCCAGATCCTCAGCAATCATGGATACATCCCATCAGGGACCATGGATTTGTGGGTGTCAAGTTTGCCTAAATGATCTCTAACCCGATCCTTCTTGATCAGGGGAGAGTCTTCCCTACTCCAGGATCTCTCTCCTACCTCCAGGGTCTGGGGTTCCTGAGGGCCAGCCTTAACGGTAAAGACTGAAGCAAAGAAGGCATTCAGTAGCTCTGCCTTCTCTGCATCCTCCATTACCAGGGCACCTACCTCATTCAGCAGTAGGCCCGCATTTTCCCTGGTCTTCCTTTTACAGCAGATGTACTTGAAGAAGCCCTTCTATTGTCCTTGCGATTCCTTGCAAGGTTTAATTCCAAGAGGGCCTTAGCCTTCCTTGTTGCAGCCCTGCACACTCTGACAACATTCCTATATTCCCCCCAAGTGACAAATCCCTTTCTCCATGTTCTGTAAACTTCCTTCTTCCATTTGGGTTTTTCCAAAAGTTCCTTGCTCATCCATGCAGGTTTCCTGCCTCCTTTGCCCGATTTCTTACTCATAAGGGTGAACCAATCTTGAGCTTGCGTATCGCATTTATATGTGATGATAACTGTTAAGAGTTAAAGATCATTCCTAAAACTTAGCTGTGTAAATGAATAATTAGAATTATATTTGATTTATCACTGAAACCATGGCATCAGTTTGCCATGGTTGTTCTGGATTGCTTATACCATATGAGGAAACATTGTCAAGAAGTCTATACTATCTTACACCAGAAGGCAGGATCTGTCTTTCTCTTTTTTTTTTTTTTTTTGTTTTTTTTGTTTGGGGATGTTTAATTAGATTGTACTTGGAAAGTTTGACCTGTAGCTAACCTCCTAAACTGTTTAGACCATTCCTCTTGTTTTTCTTTTATCCTTCCAGCTCAGAAGTAATGCCCACTAGCCAGATAAGCAAGGCAGTCTTCTCCCTGCCCCTCCCTTGGCTGTAGCGCAAGAAATCTGCAAGACCCATGGTTAGAGTTGTTTAACTCTAACAGGCATATAAGGCTGTGACACATAGTGGTACTTATTTTGAAGGGAGATTCACAGAAAGGCCCAGTGCCAAATGTAGATATTGATTTATGCTCGCACCCACCTCGTCACAAAATGAATCTGCATTGTGGCAGCATTGAGACCAGCTGATTTCACTCACTGCCCATGAAACCAAATCCTCAATGCATGTTTCCAGCTGTGCTTGTGTGGATTTTCTGCCCAGGGACTCCCAAACACTTAAACAATATTCTGTCTTCCAAAATATGAAAAGACAAGACATCCGGCAGAAATTAGTACAATAAGCTTTATGGGATAGCTTCTTGCAATTCAAAAAAAAGTGCTGCTGAAGCAGAGTAAAATTTAAAAGGCAGCATATAGCATGTCCTTTTTCCTTGGGGTTTGTATATCTCCTGTCTAACCTAGCTGACCTTAAGGGCATATTCACGTCCTTCCCTTTCTTGCTTCTCTGGAAGGCAATAAGAAGGTGTATAGAGCTGTATGAAATAGCTGGAAATGCCCAGTGCTTTTCCTTTGTTTCCCAAGGTGAACAGGTTCTTTGCTCTCTGCCTGGCTTCTTCAGAAAGGTATTCATACCCTTATTTCCTCTTCATCCCAGGACGGGGCTTAGAAAGCCCCACAGCAGTTGTCTTCACTTTGAAGGAACAACACTGAGCAATGGTATCCTAAAAGAGGGCATCTTACTTGCACTCCTGCTATTTTCATTTTTTGATTTCTTGTGGCTCTGGGTGTCTTAAAATTTTCATATAGTCCCCATATTACTGAGATTCATTGCAGGATCTGTGGAATGGCTATGATTACAATGGGTAATAATTTATTCTTTCACTATCTGAGTTTATTTGATCGTTTATTTTAATTCTTCCTTATGCATCCACTTTGGGTAAGTAAATCATAAACAAAATATCAATATGTAAAATCCCAAGTTCTTTGGACTACCCAAACCTAGGACAGAATTTTAAAAGCAAAACCACATCTATCATCTGGCACCCAGATCTCTGGTAAATTAGGAAGGAGAAAGGCTTTTTTTTTTTTTTTTTTTTTTTTTTTTTTTGGTGTGACAAAAGTGGATACTACATACCAGTGGATTAGAATACATCCCTGTCTGTGAGCACAAGTCCTTTAGTATGTTATGAGACATCTCCCATTGCATTAAGTATACAAAATGGTGAGAGTTGTATGATGTATAACACATACTTCAAGGTAAGTGTCCCAATATGTTTTGCTGTTCTGACCCAGGAGTGCCAGCATGGAAATTAGACCATTTGTAAGTGAAGCATATTAGTATTGTGAGAACTTCTTTCACAATTTGGCAATAACCTTTTTGTCTGTGTTTAGTTTTAAGCTCCATTCTCGTATTATTTTTGTCATCCACTGATTTACACACACAACTTGTGAATTTATCCTCTTTGTCTTTTGTTGTAAAAAGTAATTAGTATTGGCTTTTTGTATTGTAATTTTGAAACTTGTTCTGATTTCCTGTGTCTGATGAAGTAATTTGGGCAAGTACACTAAATGCTTTGTATCTGATAAATGTAATTTGTATTTTGTTAATACTTTAAAATGTGCATTTTGCACAGAATGTGTAGTAGTTGTCTGTATACAAAATTGAGTCAGACTTGTGCTTCTATAGTAATCCCAAATTGTAAATAGTGGGTTTTGACTTGTGATGGCATTAAAAGCCCGTTTGTTTATTACAGGCTTGATTTCAAAAAGATATTTATTTTATTTATTTTAATGGAAATTAAAATTGTAATTTATTTTAATGGAAATTAATCTCCTGTGTAGTTTAGTAAATCTATCTATATTAGTTGTGTGGTTTTTCCCCTACCTTTGTCTCTCTCTATCAAAAATGGCAAATGAAATGTTCTAATTGGCATTGTTTTACCTTCTGCAAATGCTTTAAATGTTTCTAATTCTTTACATTGAAAAATCATTACGCTATGCAAGGTAGAGCCATCCCAGTTGCAGGTGAGGAATCTAGCTTACGTTTCTGCCAACTGTGTTGCAGGAAAGTTGGGCTGCAGATCATTATCTGATCTGTTAGTGTCTGCTAAGCAGGTAACTTCTCTACATATATATTGTAAAGCTTATAATGACACAGCTTTCTGGATTACACCAAACCGTTTTCTTATAGCCAACATTGTGTTGGCTTTGATTATTATTTGTGGTTAATTTTTATACACAAACCCACTGTCCGTGTGAATAACTTTGTGGCTCTGTGGCATCACTTGAGGCAGAAGTTGTAGACCTCTTCAGTACGACCTTTAAAGCTTTTCTCTGTACTCAGAGCAACTTGAGATGTCACTGGGAAAACCAGTAGCGCTACATAGAGGGACAACTTTGTGATGCTTATGAGTAACAACAACAACCACCACCCTCCACCCCCAACCTATATTTCAGACTCCAGAATAATTGTGATGTGGCTTTGTACGAGTCCTGGTGTCTGAACTTTAAAAATCGGAGACTGTGCTTATAGTGGAAGAAGCTAAGTTATGATGAACCTGGTGCATTTGCACTTCTTAGGAAAACTTAGGAAAGTTAGAAAAACTTTTTCCATGTTGCATACCTAAATCACATGTCCATCTTTTTGAAGCTAGAATCTCTTTTTTTCTATATGCTTTTTTCCCCCCTCTATTATAATTGTTTCTACTATCAGCTATCTTGCCTCCCTGGTTTGATAAGCAGTGATGGACAGTATTTTCAGCTACTTTGAATTAGAGAAGGAGGAGTGTTAGGAACAGAAAGTTGCTACCTCAGGAAGACTTGAAGGAATCGTCCTTTATCAGGAAGGATTTTGGGGTCTAGTACACCAAGAGAGCAGACTTTCTGTCTTGGACTTCCTTAAGAGCAAATGACAATTGGATCTAACCCTGGGATTACTAAGAAGTTTTGCCTTCTGTCCATGCTATAGCTGCTTTGATTGTTGGCCTAAGACTTAATTTTTACTCTTTGCTGATTGTAGAGAGACCTGATTTATCCTAGCAGCAGATAAACTATCCCAGATCTTATACTAGCAGAGTTTTCATTTTTAATATGGTACTACCAGATGGTGTTTACAGATACTTCCTTTCTGCAGGTGTGCATCCTAAGTATCTATGCACTTTAAGATTTTTGTATTTGTGAAGTATAATTTCAACCAGGGAATCCCTCTTTTTCCTGATTCCATGCCAGTTTAGCTGTTTAAAAAATCACAAACAGCCTGAAGTGGGTGTTAAACTAAAATATTTTGTATTTCTGCTTGTTTATCCACAGTTTGGGGATTTGGATTCCTGGCTGTGACTATCATAAACCTGGCAGCACTCCTGGGATTGATTTTAATTCCTTTCTTGAAGAAGTCATATTTCCCCAAGGTTTTAACTTACTTTGTGGGCTTGGCCATTGGCACTCTCTTTTCTAATGCAATTTTCCAGCTCATTCCAGAGGTAAGCAAGGGGAATCATTGTTTGGTTTGCATACTAGTTTCTAAAGTGTATTAATTTTAGAAGCATGCTGCGGTGGGGTTCTGTGTATGGGTTGCAGTCTCCATATTGTTGCAGATGGGCCTCAGTGACATTAGCTACCACCTCTTTCTGGCTGGGTGAGCAGAACCATCAAGATCCATGTCTAGTTGTGCCATGGGAAAGACCAAGGGCTATTCTCCCTCTAGGCAGGAGGAGAAATGCATTGGATAAAATTCTAGTGAACTTTAATAGGCTATAGGTTAGACCCTCCTCATCTTGGAATTTACTACTATATTCCGCATGTAAAATTCTACTAAATTAAAACACTGTTAACATTTAAGTTAAAAAAAAGTTAAAAAAAAACCAATCTAAACCAATCAGGATCTTTGATAATTTCAGCTTCATGGAAACTCATGGCGGGTAGAGAGACAGTTTGTATTTTAGAGGACTATCTGTGTGTGGGACGTTTGTTTGTTTTTCTGGAAATGTGCTGACATTTCAGACTAATTTGCATTGCTTTTTTCTTCACTGTTAGGCATTTGGGTTTGACCCCAAAGTACATAACTATGTTGAGAAAGCAGTTGCTGTGTTTGGTGGATTCTATATTCTGTTCTTTGTGGAAAGGGTTCTTAAAGTGATATTGAAGATCTATAATCAGGTAATGAAAAGGTATCACTAACTGAATAAGACTTGCCTTAAAGTACCTGTTATATGTTATGACATACTTGATAGTTTAATAGTGTGGGTTGTTTTTTTTTCCATTTTATTTGAGGAATTCAGCCTTACCACATATTCTGATATGTCTGTTTAAAATCCATATGGATAGGGCAAGGAATTTCACTTTTTCAGCGGAGTTATAAGCAGAATTGGAAATAGAATCTAGATGTGAACGTGGTCTACTGTCACTGGCATATGCTCTAGTTGCTCTCAATGGCCAAGTTGCTTTGCTAGTTAAACAGTATGCTAAAAGTTAAGAGATAAGTTAGGAACTTATCAACAAACTTATTAGGGGTTCATTTAAACATTTAAATGTTTACTGCTGCCTGTTTAAGAATTTATGTGGTGCTGAAAGCAAGGCGGCGTGAATATGATGCCCACATGGTTTCTTTTTTGGTCTCTATTCTCTTATATTTATTATTTTGCCTTTGTTTTAGTTAGCTCCCTACTTATTTATTTGTTACCTAGGCTGGACATAATGATTCTGAAAATGGTGAACAGACTCATTCTCAGGATAAGACTAACCCTTCCAAACCACCATCCTCCAGCAATGGGGGGACATGTTACGCAAATTCAGCCGTCATAGAAAGCAATGGGAATCTTGGGTTTGACAGCATCAGCGTGATCTCAGCACAGGTATGAAAATGGTGTCTTTTTATTTATCTTATCCCTGCCAACTGTTTGTTTTCATACTACAAATATGAGTGACTTCTGTCTGAGAAGAAAATGAAAGGAGAAACAGAAATTTGGTGTGCTTCTTTACTCTTTTCCCTGGTCAGGGAGAAGTGGTACTGTCCCCTGTTTAAAAAAATAAAAAACCCCAACACATAGAAGCAATTCTCTGATAGATAAGACAGACTTTTTCATAGCAGAGATTTCTGATTTACACTCAAGTTCTTTAGCCAGTAAGTTGTTTACAGGGAGCAGTGAGAAGTGGGGAGCAGGCCCTAATAGCTGGGGAGAGAATGATAGCAGGCTCATGGGATATTAATGCACACAGTTTAAAGTGGAAAAATTGTACTTGTCCTTACTGTAGAAATGTCATGAAGCATTGTGGATATTGGGCATATTAAAAATTAGGAGAAACATGCTTAATAATTAAAATTGCATGGGCACCAAGAGGGAGTTAAGTATTATAAGGTTCCCTAAACTGTATTTCGTAGACTTATATAATGAATAAAAGAACCCTCCACTCTCTTCAGAGTCAGTAATCTCCAGTGGCACAGGTGTTGTTCTTCTGCCCTGTTTACCAGAAGTTTTATGTGGACTTACTCCATTATTATGTTTCAGCTAGCCATCTACTTATGTGTAACATAAACATAACTAAACCATACCATCATTAATAGTAATAAAATGTAACTATATAGCATATCTTTCTAGCAACTAGTTTAGTTGCAGTGCTAGTGATCATAAAGTATTGTAGGTCACCCCAAGATCCTTTGTGAAATACTCATACTTCTCCTTCTCTCTTGACTTCAAGAACTTAAAATTTCACTAAAGGTTCTTCTCCTCTACTTATTGTTCTCATGATAATTCATGCTTTCCATTCTTTCTTCCTCTTTCTCCTGAAAGTTACAGGGTAAAATACACTCTAGAGCCAAGGCTGGTTGCAAGGAAATCCCAGTGGTAGTCAGATAGCCCTCTGCTGATTCTGGAGGTAGAACATAAAAGCCATCATTACTCTTTTCCTCTTCCAGACAGGTTCAAAGGGGCCAGGTAGCCTTCAGAGTCATTAGGAGTCTGAGGAGGGCCAATGTGGCAGAGGGGTTTGGGAGCAGCGAGGGTAGTGCCATGAGGTTAGGTAGGCATTAAACTTTACAGGCATTTGATATTTATGAGGGAACCATTAAACCAATGCATACCTAATAGATTTTAAAATTGTCCATGTAATCTAAAGCTTAGTAGAGACAGCAAACACAGTGTAGCCAGAAATCATCATGTAGGCTTTAAGGAGGGAGTTGGAAATCTGATTGTGCCAAAGTGTGGTAGATATTTTCAGCTGTGGGGATCCATCCATCTTCTCTCTATTAATGCCAGAACAGACTGACTGCCAGAGTAAACCTAAATGTTTAATTAGTCACATTTCAGATTTTACTTGCAGCAATAATTGCAACCTTGGAAACCTCTTTTGTGCTGATCCAAAATTTGTATGTGCTATTCTTTAAAATTATGTGTCCTGACAACGATAACTTTGAAGAAAAGTTGTTTCAGAGACAAATGGCTGAATGTCTGTATCTTCAAGTGAAAAACATAAAAGTTACATAACAAAACTTTATGATGGCCTTTATTTATGCCCTGGAGGCAGTGTCAGGATTCCTTCTTGGTCCTATGGGCACCTCCAGAGAACGCAAAAGGATATGTCTGGTTCATGTCTGAGGGAGTTAGAGATGTATTAGAAACAGCAATAGTAATGTGATGAGATACCATAGGATAAAATAAGATGGTGTCTGTATAATTTCTTAAGTTTGGGAACAAAGCAGAGGCCATTACCTTTAAAGAAAAAAATGCGTCCAGAAGAGCTAAAATACCAAGGATGTCTTTGGTTTACCATAAACTGTGGAGATATAAATAATACAGAACTGCACTAATAATTAATAAAAGACATATCTGATAGTCCAGCTGCGTATTACAGAGCACCATAGCTGGCATCTCTGTGACGTCTGCTAAACTACCATGAGAAAGTGTGAATAGTCCAGCAGAGACATTGTTTGGTTTTTGCCTTGGAATCCTATATATTTGTAGGGTAAATTTGTCAGTTGTTTTCCTTATCTTCAACATTAAGAATATATATTAGTCATTCATCTACTTCTATCAGACACACAATCTGGTAAAGTTCAGAATGTAAATGCAGACAAGCAATGTCATTGTACTGTACGTAATTTACAAAAGGAAGTCAAGACATTATCTAAAATAGATTACAGGTAAGAATTGTTATGCTTCAAAGCTACAAAGTAAACAGCAGATAGCTGTATATATATTACAAAAGCCTCTCAGAAACTGATACCTAATTTTTAAACTATGATTGCTTCTACATTTTGAAAAATTGAATCAAGAAAGTAACTTTTAGAAGTAAATCAGTACTGTTCTCCAAAATGAATTGCAATTACTTAAAAAAGTCCGTAGATAAAACAACCCAAACCTCAGCATATTTCTGGTCAGTTCCATTCTTGATGAGTTCAACAGCTAGTTTTTAATAGCATACTCTTACTCAATGTTCATTTTCTTTATATGTGCATAGAGAGCTCAGCATGTAGATTTGTAAATTATTTATTTCAACAAAAAAGCCCTTGAGGTCACATTTTTATGTTTGTAATACATACACAATGCTTTGTACTGTCATTAGAATTTTCAGCCATGCTAATAGTAGAGGAAAACAAGCCCTTTAGTTCTGTGGCTAAACTGGTTCTGCCCCTACAGCCAGCAGAAGGCTGTAGACCTACACAGGATTCCTACATAAAACCAAAGCTGATTTGATGGGCACAAACATAAATAACTCTGTGCAAGTGACATTTTTGCACATTTGTATTATTTGCTCACTGTTTTCATTGACACCTCTCTTTCTTATGTATAACAGAAGTTGCTAATATACCCTTTCAAAATATAGTCCCTTGACGTTAATGTTATTTAGAAATAATGTTTCTAAATGTTATCAGAATGTTAGAATCTGATTACAGATAACATTATGATAACATTATCTAATGTTATCAGAAAATACATTCTGTTTTTGTTGGTTTGTATGTTTGTGTGTTTCCAAAAGAAAAATATTCTCTTTTTTTTAAGCAGAAAAATAAATGAATTTTTCAAAATGAAAATCTGTGCATTATCTCAAACTCCCTTTCCTCAATGAAGCTAGGAATATGCCCAAGAAAGATATGCTTTTGGCAGAAATCAGGATGATCTACAAAACAGTACTTCCATCAGTTCTTAGGCAGGGTGAAGGATTGTCACCAGGGAACAGACAAAAACATAGGGGAACAGAATTTCAGTTCATGGAGCTGTATGAATAGGTGGAAGAGCTTTATTAATTGTACTTGGATTTTCTAATGCTTATGTTTGCTTTTACTTCCAGTTACCTAATATATTTATTTTGTGTGGCTTGCTTTGTAATATTTCTTTATTAAAGTGAAGTTCAAGTTGTCTTGTGGGTTGAGATCAATCACTCATAAGTAAACCTATCCCAAACCATATTAGTACAAGTGCAAATTAGTCATCCCAAAAGTATGGTTGGCATTGCTTGTATGTTAGATAAAATGTCCAAAAAGCAAAGGCAAGCATGTAGTTCAAATCTAAAACCTATGTGTTTGAGTAGGCAGGGAATGAGGGAATGTCCCTATTTTTTATATCATTGCTCATTTTCAAATCATAAAAATATAATCTCAGCCTTTCCTATGCACTGAATAAGAGCTGTAAGTGTGTTTTATAGCAGTTGTGACACTACTTAACCAAGGCTCTGTTAGCTACTGGTTTCAAGTAGTGCAATAGACATCTGAGTCAGAAATCTTTGACCTGAACTTCTGTCCTGTCCCAAGGCAGCTCCTTGATGTAGAGATGTACTATGTCAGATAAGAATCCAGTGAGCAAATAATGAGACAGACCTTGCTGCTCTATTAGTAAAGGTTTTGTAAGAATGTCTTTCTCAGATTTCTTTAAAGTTCAAAATTTAGTTGCCTGTTAGTGTTTGCTTTGATATGGCAAAACTGAAACAATGTGCAGTGTTAATTTTAATAACTGACGAAAATTTCTTGGAATAATCTCTGACCTTTTCATTAAGAGGAAGAGGTGTTTCTGTATATACTTCTCCTACAAGAGAAAGAGAGGTGTGTAAATATGTCTATGGCCAGGCTGAGTACATATTCCAGTAAGTAAGCACTGGTAAGTAAGCTTTATAGCTTACTTTCCCTAAAACCAGCAAATCCTGGTTTTAGGGAAAAATGCTATAATGCTTGCGAATATTACGTAACTACAATATATATCCATATCAGAATGGATCACCAAGAATTTTGTAGAGGATGTTAGTTTGTGCTCCCGGCTAAAATGGTAGTTGCTTTTATTTACTTCAGGTTTTTAATTATTTCAGGGCACCGCATGTATAAATTACTTCCACTTGTGGGAGGAATTATTGAAATCTCTGGTGTGTATGTGCATTGCAGTTTTGTATTAGCCTGTTGTTTTCATGCTCTGAGCCTTTAACTTGCACAGTCAGAATTACCCACTGCTGTTTTTATTAAACATGCACTTTGTAGAAACAGATTTGAATAGCTGTACTTCACTGTCATTGCCCAAATGAGAAATCAAGTTTATGGAGTATCTGGATGTGTGTCTATATTTGCATGTTCCTTGCTGTTGCTGTTTCTGTGGCTGCTGCTACCTGTGCCTTTTGCTTTTTGGACAAAGCATTTTGGTGTCCGTATGTAGTTGTGCTTAATTATATACTTCGTTTGTATTTAAAGACAAAAGCACAATTTGTTCTTTATTCCATATTTTGTGTAATGGCTTTATGGTGGTGGTTTTTTTCAGGAAGAAGCTGTCCAAAGTAGATTATGCAAGTGTCTTAATGGGCGTCCACTGTCAAAGATTGGGACCATTGCTTGGATGGTAACACTGAGTGATGCCTTACATAATTTTATCGATGGTTTGGCTATTGGTGCTTCTTTCACTTTGTCTCTACTTCAAGGACTTAGTACCTCCATAGCCATCTTGTGTGAAGAGTTTCCTCATGAACTGGGTAAGGAACTTCATTCAGCATGTTTACTGTGGAAATCATTGTTGATGGCATAGATTGAAAGAAAGTTTATAAAAATTAATGGAAAAAATATTAATCAAAAATTTCCCAAGAAAATTACCAAGTGTAAGTGGGTGGAAGCCTGGAATATATATTAGAGAACTAATAATTGTCCTGTTCATATATGCTGCACACACTCTTGTATTAATTTTTTAAAAATTAATACAATCGGTAGGTAGGTAGGTAAAGCTGTGTTCCTATTCTCTTAGCTCAATTGTGCATCACCTACTTGTTTTAGAATATTTCAGTTTCTCTTAGTATTGAAGGGGAATGCTCATCATTTACTTGAATGAAGAACACAAGCAGTGGGTTATAATTTGTATATAAATCATATATTTTCTTCAGACTTCTTTTGAAATAAAAAAAAAAAATCACAATATCATTTTCTGAAGGTTTTGTGTGGTTTTCCTTTTCCTTTAGGGGATTTTGTCATCCTGCTTAACGCAGGAATGAGTACGCAACAGGCTCTCTTTTTCAACTTTCTATCAGCATGTTCCTGTTACATTGGGATGGCTTTTGGTATATTAGTAGGCAACAACTTTGCTCCTAACATCATCTTTGCCGTGGCCGGTGGAATGTTCCTGTACATCTCCCTGGCAGATATGGTGAGATATAATTTCATTTTGTGTTATTTATTTTTCTGCAAGAAAACAAAGATTGCACTTTTATAAGTGCAATAAGAAAACAAAGATTGCACTAATTATATCACTCTCTGATATAATTTAGTATTTTATCCCTCTTGTGCCAGTGTCATCTACTTATTGCTATAAGATGTTAAGTCATTAATTACACCCTTAATGGCGGTGGTCAAATAGTTATGCTTATTCATGCAACTTGAAAGCCTTTCACTGCACCCAAATAGGGCTGATCAAATTATTGCTGAAAAGGACTTTGAAAAAAGACAAGCTTTTAATGAATTTGGGCTGGTTTCATCAGAGAGTTAAAAGTGTGTAAGTACTGTGTTTCAGCATTCTAAAGTGGAAAGTATTTCAGCTTATTTTTTTTCAAAGATTTGTCTGTCTCTTCATTTAAACCATATTTTAAAAGAAAATCAAAAAAATTCAACTCAAAATGAAGGAAGATATTTAGTTTTGAGTTGAATGAATTGAATGTAACCACAGTGATAATTTTGGGGTTATTCAGATGAAAAATCTGACTTGAATTCTACTTTGGTTTAAAATAAACAGTGCCAGCCACAATTTCTTGGTTCAGACTAAAAAAAATGCTGAATTCTATTCAAAACAGTCTGTCCATAATTTATTTTTTTAAAGTGTGTGAGAAGATACAAGCCAAAGAAATTAGGCTAACATCTAGATCAGATTTAAACATTGGAAAATAAAGACTGGATTCTAGGCAGTCAGCAATATTCCATACTGGTTTATGTCAAAATTAAAAAGATCTTTCAAGAATTTTAACTTTAATTTTAATTCAGTGTTGTGAGAACAGATGTATCTGCAAAGTTGTTTGCACTTGCTGCATGAGAATCCATTTGAGTGTAGAAGTGGAAGAGTGAGGCCCGAATTTGAAAATATTTGAGACCCCAGTTTGGTTCTATATGTGTTTAAGAACTGTCATAGCGACTATTTCACTAAATGCTATTATAGTTTAGGTAATAACATAGAATTTAATAAGTAATAATGTTAAATGAACAATGTAAATAGTTTATTTTACAAGTTTGCAGTGTCTAAATTGCTAATGCTTTTCATTTAATTTCACTTATATAATGAAGTGTACTCAACTCATGGCATAAATTTAGAGAGTTTCAACTTAAATTTGTTATTAAATCCATCAAAGTAGGTAGCATTCATTCTTTTCTTTGTACCTGTTGTTCTGTTCTCTGTTTCTCTCTCTCTGCCTCTCCCTCTTCCCTCCCTCCCAATCTCTCTCTTTTTATAGGTTTTCAGATTGTGTCAGTTACCTATCTGAATTTTTCTTCCCCCTGAAAAGTCTGAAATAAGGCACTCAAGTGCTTTTTACAAAGATCTGGCTTTCCACTTTCTGTTACGATTTTCACACAGTTCTGGTTTGCTTGCCCAGAAGCAGGTATGATTAACTAGAATATCATTTCTTTCTTCTTTTCTTTTTGGTGTTCTTTTTTTGTCCTGTATTATCATAGTCCAGACTTTGCCAGTAAGTTCACTGTGTGGTGAGGCTGCGGACATGTGAGAATGTGTACATTGAGGTGTGTGTGCACAAATGAGCTTTGCTGTATGGCATGAAGCTGATCTGGTTTGTTGTCTTTGCCTCTTGTGCAAGAGGATTACGGAGCTCTGGAATGATCTCTGGGAAGGTTTTCCACTTCCCACTAACATTAGTCTGTTCTTCCAGAATTGCATTACCTTCAGTAGTTGGTTTTGCCTTGTGAGATCAAAGAAAGATACAGCTTTTGACTCACCCACCTGGAAGGTTTCTAAACTAACACTGAAATGTACAGTCTTCATTGCATTCTGGATATACTACTCTCCGGATAAGAGGAGAAGAGTTTAAAGCTTAATTGAGTACATTTGTCGAAATAACTGCAGCTGACTATATCTGCAGCAAACACATACTCTTCTGAATCACCCCATATGGGGGACTTTATCACCAGTGCTCATCTGCCATCATCTCCTTTGGCTCTTAGAGAAAGTATCTTTGTTTCTGCAGTTCCCAGCAGATCAGTCACCTTTTGCTAAGGTACGGGTTATGGAATGAAGAATCTGCATTGCACTGTATTATTGCATGCATTACCACCAGTTTTGCAACATTCTTCTTTCTTCCTTGCTTTACCACTACGTCATCAGCCCACCAGACCTTCTATTTGTCACAGGTTTCTTATTTCTGAGGGGTTGTCTATGTTGGCAGCTTCACTTCATTTGTTTATAGATAGAGCAGAAGAATCATAATCTTTGATTTCCTGAACATTTCTCTGTCTATACTAGTGAAGGAAGAAACACAGCATTTAGCAATATAAGGGCAGCTGCTCCTAGCAACATATGGACCAATATTTAGACTCTAGGAGACTGCTGGAAACAAAAAAAGGAAATTTGCATGAGAGACAACCAGGTGAAATGACAGTAGAGAGGAACAAAACAACAGTTCATTTTAGCATCCTTGGTAAAGTGTGCAACTAGGGTGACCTGTTTCTGTGACTGCCTTCACCCTCTGTTAGTTCTAATATTGAGTCCAAAGTAGCAATATGGTTCAGGTCTTAATGCCTTAAGTTATGCACGCTACCACGAGATGGCAATACTTACCTAAAAATATCCTTTTTTTTCAGTTTCCAGAGATGAATGATATGCTGCGAGAGAAAGTGACGGGAAGAAAGATGGATCTCACATTCTTCCTTATTCAGAATGCTGGTTTACTCACGGGGTTTACTGCTATACTAATGATTACCTTGTATGCAGGAGATATTCAGCTGTGATAATGCAAATGAAAGTGGAATCAGTACTGAAGACATCAAGTAAATAACAAATGGAAGACACTTGAAATCCATAAAGGGACATTCATTTAATCTGCTTGGTTTTGAAACTGTGACAAGTTCCATCCTCTCCCCCTTGCACCCAGTACAGGAAATTCTTCTTTAGGACTTGCAGTAAATCCAAATAGCAGGAGCCATCAACTTCTGTACTATGCCAAAGAACTGATTCTATTTTTTTTTTTTTTTGTACTTAAAATTATCAGACATATCTGAACTGTCATAAAGGATGTTACTTGGCCAGTAGAGTTATGCAACATATGCAACTTAAGACTAAATAAAGGCTGAGGTCTCGAAGGAAGATGTCTATTTAAAAGAAATAATGGAGTCTCATATACTTTTTAACTATTATAAGCATGCAGTTTCAAAGCTGGTTAATTTTCATTACTTTTGTTCCAGGATTTGTCTGTGTAACATCCCCTTCCCCAACAAAAAAAATATCAAACTATGATTTCAGAGTAGATACTAATGAAGCTAAGATTTTTAATTACTAGTTAACACTGGAAGGAGAGATACCAGTTACTGCTTTTGATCTTATCTCTTTATAAGTGCACTAGGGAATTGTTGATTTATTTTAAGAACCACTTTTTTTAATTAGAGGGAACCTGTGTTAAATTTATGGCAATTTATTGACTCCATAATGTTTTAGAAATATTAAGTATTTTAAAAATATTCAAGCATTTTTTATTTTATGAAAATAATAATGTTTTGTATTTAAGTTCCACAAATATCCCTTTTAATAATCAGTATTTTTTGTTAAAATTTTACAAAGTGGAATTTAGAAAAAACTTGCTAAAATCAACATTGCAGTAAGCTTTCTTGTAATTTGAATAATTTTCTTGTGTACAAGTTGGTGAAAGTAAGTGATACTAAAATATACAAACTCTTATCACAATCTGGTGTTGTGTGATCTTCCTAAAATCATGCTAATATGTGTGAGTTTTTCTGAAATAAACAATCCTCCTTCTCTGGTGTTGTAAGATGTGTGCAAGGAAATTCATTAAAAAAATATAGATATTCCATTTCAGTCACCACTAAGCTTTGAAGAAAGCGTTGCTATACTCTAATAAGTTACTTTTTTTCATTGATTTTTAGGCAAATTTTACAATTTCAAAGAAGATTCTGTTTCGTGACATATTTCCTGACAGTAGGAAGGGACAAATCTTTTAATTACTATTAAAATATATTTTCTATCAGGTAAAGGATTATTTTTAATATTTTATTTGAATTGCATCTGTAATTACATTATACAAAATAACTCTTCTAGTTGTCTGGTTGATAAAAACCTCAAGGCAGACTGCACAGGAATTGTAAATTATACTTATTTTAAAATAAGTTGTAACTGTTAAAATGTAATTACAGTAGTCTATGATATTTGCTATATGATACGGAAAAAGCATTTATTAGTCACTTTATGCCCTCTAAGATTCTGTGAAGAAGAGTCCACCCACTCCATGTTCTTTCCTTTAATTCTTTCTTTTGTTGATTCCTTGGATATAAGCTGTTTGTAAATGCTACTCTTGTATGTCACAAGAATGTATTCTAGTAACTATGAAGGTTCATTGACTTTTTAAAACCATTTGACCATTCCTAGTTCATGAGATTATTATAATAATATGCCTGCATGCTGCTTTTCACCTTTAAATCCAAACATTTGCAAGGCAGACTTGATTTTTGTTATCTCCCTAAGGAGGAAAAACTGAGACAAACAGGTCATTGAAATAACCTACTTATAGATCACAGAGCAGACTAGAGATGGAACAAAGTCTGATTTTCAGGGTAGAGCTTTAGTCATAAACCACATTTCCTTTTTTTGCTAGTAGAATATTTAGTAGGCAAGAATGTGTTTTGATTTCTCTGTGAGCTGGTTTGTTTGCATAATTTTTGCTATTATGTTTGTCCAGTACAAATAATATTAATCTATTCCAATCCTAGGATTGGCAGTGACTTCATAGATTTTGCTGATGTATCCAGGGAGGAAGAAGCATGAGCAAACAATGAAAAAAATGTTGCTTTGTGACAAATAAGACTGCAGTAAGTTACTCACTAAAAGTTTGGAAATTAGTTGAGGGAAAGATTTTCATATTCTTTTTCATGTTAATGTAATCTGTAACACTGTTCATCTTATATTCTGCCATCTCTTCAGCTGTGTTTTTAGCAGTTCTGCAAATTCTGTATATAATGTAATTTTAGAGGGCTCTTAGATGCTTTCATATTTGTTATTTCCTTAGGGCAAATTATTTGACATATAATGTTAGACATTATCTAACATACATCTGGGAAGACATTCTGTGTTAACAATACCATCATAAATAAATCACTATCTTAAAGTTTCCTCTTTTTTTCATGGTCTGGTTTATGACCCAAGACACACTTCAGTAAATTTCACTAGAGGTAGGGAAAAAAACACCACACCACCACAAAAACCCCCGTCTGTAAAAGACACTAAGTAGGGAAGAACAATTGATTTTGGAGCCAAAAGCATATAAAGAGTAACACAAAGGATAAGCCCTAGAGCTCTTCAGATCCCTTGAAGAAGGGATATGCAGAAAAGCTAAATGCTCTATGGAGGAGACCTGTCAAAAATGTGATATTTAATTGCTGTCTATGATTTTAGAAAAAACTAATTGAAAAATTGAATTGGTACTTAAAGTTGAGAGTTATTGCTTTTGACATTTTGATGAGTTCTTTATTGACTAAATAGCATTAGCTATTATTAGTTAAAAGAGCTACAAAACCTGATCTACCTAGTTTAAGCATGACTTGAACATGCATAAATGACATTGTTACACTAGTGACAGCAGTGAAAACATCTCCTTTTTGATACACATAGACAATCAATTGTATGTGCTAGTTTTTGTATCAGAATCTGTAATTCTTTTTTTTAAGAAACTATTGGCGTTGCCTGTGCATAGGTGAACAGATTTACATATTTGCATGTTGTTTTGTCTTGTGCTATAGCATCTTATCTGTGTAACTTTAAAGGTGGCTAAGATCCGGGGAGAAAACAGTCTTAGATTACTTTTTTCCTATTTTATGCAATTCTAATTAAGCCATTTATGTAGGCAAACAGTGTTGAGACAAGTGTTAACTTCTATGAACATGCAACTTGTTGCTAAATTTTGAATATGTATAAACACATTTCCTTTAAATCTAGACAATAATGCTAAGCAATAGAATTCAAGAAATCTTTCCGATTCCTTGAAACTTAAAATAAAATATCCAAAAACCAGTGGAAAGCTGCTTAAATAGAAATCTGATTGTAAGAACAATATATAGCAAGAGACACAGTCCCACTCTCCTCTCTACAGTTATGGAAACTGGAGTTGATTCCTTAGGTAACAACTTCAGGTTTTTGAGCTTCCAACCTATGTAAGAAAGCACAGGTGCTGTGAGGCCATTTCCAAAAGGATCAAAATTCCTCAATTGGAATTCCTCAATGGAAGTTTGGCTAAAGGAAAATAAGATAGAGAAAAATTGTCTCTAGGCATGTGTTTTACTTCAGGAATACATATGGACAGGGGCACTAACTTGGATTATTCTTCTGCAGGCAGCTACTTTGTATAGATTGGTAGGTGCCAGCAAACCATTTCATTTATGCATATGCACCAAATGCATATTGTAGCTGTTGAATTTTGTGTTACTATAATATCCCAAAGTTTCCAGGAATGCTGTAGCTGCCTTATCAGTTCTTAAAATACCTGATGCACAAGTTACCTCTCTTAAGATTCAAGAAGAAACTCCTCTCCCTATCTTGCAGTTCCATTCAAAATGTAAAGGTGTGACAGGCTGACAAAGGTTGCTAAAATGAAAACTGGTGAGAAATCCATGTCTGTTAGCAATAGATATAATGCATCTGTCAAAGATAAGGTCACATTGTATTTTTAGGATTTAATCCCTAGTACATTTCTTTTGTATGCAATGTATTGTATTTTTTTTTCTTTACTTTTTACAGTACTTTGGAAGAAGATAATGTATTTACATGTTTTGTAGTCCTTATTATGATCATAATACTTTATTCTAGTTTTAAAAACCCTCCACAATTTCTTTATCTTCTTCCATTTTGAAGTTAAGTACTACAGCATTTAAAGTTTGGGGTAAAAATAGGAGATATTGAATGGCATAGAAAGCGAACTGCAGAGAAGATGTAGTTTGAATATACGGGTAGCATGATAATTTAGGAGATAATGTAATTCTGCATAATATAGCTATTAACTGCTGCTCTGGGTGAAAGCACTATGAAAGATTCATGGGATCCAAATTTGATTTCCTTTAGAGAAATAAGTGTTCCTGACTCTTAAGAACAAACAAGTAAGGATTGTTATATTCTTCAAGATAGAAGACTAAATCAAAAAAAGCAGAGTATAGGCAACTGCACTATCCAAAGAGGAACATGAGTGTCTCTACCATACTCAAAAAGCTGTTCTTTTTGTCTTGTGACACTGTCATTTGCAGTCTTTGTTTGTATGTGACAAAAGACTTTGGGAGAATCATGGCTGCAGACGAGTAAGAGCATCTGTAATAGTGACATGGTGGGCTCCATGGTACTTAATATTCCACCTGCTCTTTCCCCTTCCTCTGGAAATTAAGACTGGTGGGTCACCATCTTTAGGGAGGGAGCTTTTTGGGGTGTCTCTTCTGTACAGGAAAATAAAGAGAATGTTCCTAAAAACTCATGAGGAGCACTGTGCTGTTGAAGATGTTTCAAGAAGTAATTCTTTATACAGGACATGTGCAAGGGAAGAATATAAAGTAGAATTGGTTCATAAGAAAAATGCTTGTATTCTTACCAGAGCTGCTTAGTATAAGTCTTGGGGAACTGCTTCTTTATACTAAGCTCCTGGTCAAAGAATTTGGATAATATTTTCTCTGAACTTTTAATTTATAGTTTCTTTCTCTGAACCACAAACAAGGCTTTTGTATTAGAGAGCCTTACATAGATGCGCAAAGCCTTTCAGTTATTTGATCCTGTTTAATTCCAGTCTAATACTGTTTTTCCGTACCTTGATTATGTTCCTGGATAGTTGTTAATTTCCTATCTTGCTTGATTTTTTAACTTGCAATCTTAGCTTGTGTTAGAGCAAAAAAAAGTCATTATTTTTACTTAATGTTGAAAAAACAACCCACCCTTACTATGATTTATTGCTCTTGTTCCTGAGTTTAATCAGATTCTTCTATGAGCTTTGAATATAAAATATTTCTATTGTGATTGTCAGTATAAAATCCAATGCATATTAAGTTACTGTGTTGGCTTCAGTTTGAACTGTTTGGTTCTCATATATTCATTTCAGACCTAGATTCCAAATTGTTCCATAAAAGGGGTTCTGTGTAAATATCATAGCTTACAGATAAGGAAAGTAAGTCAGTAACATGAAATAGCTATGCACACAAAGGCAAAAAACAGAGCTAGGAGTAGAATTATGACCCTTCTGTCTGTATTTTTTAGCTATACATAAGACCATTTGGGAAGATTGATGACATCCCCAAAGCTAATATCCTCAGAAACTCTCCTTGATTATTTATTGCCCTCCTTTAAAAAAATATCGGTTACAATCTGTCCATTGTTTTCTGTAGCTTTTGCATAAGTACAGTTGTTGTTAGTGACTCTGTGAGCAACACATGCATAAATGAGGTTTAGTTTAAATGAGAAAAAGATGATGTTCTTTGGCAATAAAATCCAGACCTTTCATACATGGAAAAATATAATATTTATTAATTACTGTTGCCTGAGATGAAAAACATACTGCTTCTCAGAAACTCAAAAATAGATGATCTCTAGAGGTCCCTTCCAGCTCTGACAACTGCGTGATTCACATGGAGATTCACAGCCAATATCTCATGATGGCATCTACATATATCCCATTCCGAACTCCTGTTCTACCATCTTAGCAAGTGTTGAGGAGGAGCCCATCATGATTCTGTTTGCTAAGAAAACATACCTGGACCTACGCAGTTGCTGAAATGAGCCACTGGGTGTTTTGTAGAGTTGGCCTTGGCAATGCCTGAGCTATTAAAAAGAAGATAATGGTAACTATTAATCCTGTTCAATAAAAGGATTTAGCTATTTTACCATATATTTTATTATGTAGAACAGTAGTGGTAGTGTCCATCTAGCTTTAGTCAATTGGAGAGACAGCAGCAGTCACCTCTGATAGGCTGGTTCTTGAGAACAAAACATGCATAGTTTAATTCTCTCACTGATAGAGAGTCAGAAAACCAAATTAATTAGAAGAAACATGAAATGAGATGATATAAGTTAAGCATATCTAGTTAGAGATTACCAGTCGACTTTGATGAGACTAAAATCCACTTTTCCAATTCATGGGTAAAAGTTAGTGGAGTTTTTTTCTCACACCAAATACAACAACAAAATCCTATCTAAAAAAAGGTAAATAATTTCCAAGTGGTTTTTGTAACACACAAAAAAAATATTCCTTTGTCATTTATTTCTGTATTTTTGTCCTTGCAATGAATTGCATTAAGCTGACTTAATTGTAATGAAACCTTTTTTTAGAAAACTTTTTTAATCTTTGAGAGATTCATATTTGTGTGTCATGCTGAAAAGATTTTGATTATTTCTTAGGTTTTTCATATATTGAAATTAATTACATCTTGTAAAGTTTATCACAAAATTTTTAGTGTCTCTCTTCCTCTCTAATTTTCTATATACTTACAATCTACAGGAAGCTCTTGGACATTTTAATAAGCTATTAGTAAGGTAATAGAGATTCCCTTTTGGTTGTAAAAATGTTGGTAGTGATTTGGAATAGGTAAGTGTTCATTAGAAGTAAGTTATGGTGTGATTTGTTTGAAATTCTAAATTAGAAACAGCAGACTCAAGTGCAAAAAAACGATTCTGTTATGATTAATGTTCTTGTATTAAAAAGTATGGTTCTCTGTGCCAGCAAAGAAATTGTCCTCCATTCAGTAGAGATTTTGTAATTTTTCACCTCATTGGTATATTAGTAAAATCAAAACTCCAGCTTCTGCTGAATTGGTAAGTAATTAGATGAGGTGTATAATATTCCTTGACCCTTTTTTGTTTTTTCTAAAAAATCAGTCCATAAAAATTACTTCTCCCTTTTTGCATTTTTATTGCTCTTTCAGTCGTAGCTAAATCTATGGTTGCTTGTCTTACCATAGTGAAAAATCACTTAGCAGCTCAAATGAATGACTTTCATTGATGACAACAAAGGACCTTATTCACTGAAGTACTTGTAACAAATTTCTTCTGTACCTCAGGGAGAAGTTTGGGTAGGCAAGAGGCATAGAGCTGATTTCTAAATATGACCGTAGTCGCCATATTTCATACTTGAAAATGTATGTCTTTGAAGAGGTCTTTTGCCAAGATTGTTTTGTGAACCTTGAAACTGATGTGGCACTGTTGGACTTGCACTGTGTATAACTTCTTGCTTGACATGTTGAATGTTATGTTATGTCTGTGCTTCATAATGAAGAGTTGTGTTAGAGAGATCTATTCTAGCTCAGATAAACAGAGCAGTATGTGTTCATAAGTAGTGTATGCAGGAAGAAGGACAGCCATATTGATAAGGCAGTCAGCCCTAATAAGAAAGGTGTATTATGTCATGAAATGACAGATCTCTTTGTGACATAGTGATAGTATATCTCCATGAAATGATAGTATTATTTATTTGCATAGTAAGTATCAGGCACAGTCTTAGGTGTATATAGTACTGGAGCTTACTGTCCTACAAACTTGTTCCTTGTTCTGTTGTAACTGTATTCTAACATGTTTGAGATAAAAGCTGCCTATAGGCCAGTATCCTCATTCATTAGTTCAGTTTAGCATACTCTTTTTTTTTTTTCCTTTTCAGAGTAGAATTTATAGAATGCAGCTACAACATACTATGAAACAGTTCTACAAACCAGTCAAAAAGTATGACATGAGCAACTTCTGCTTGTTCATTGAGAGTAAAGCTCCTAACTTTTGAAAAGCTAACAATTGTGACAGAGCTGAACCTGCATTTTGCATCTTATCTGAAAAATGATAAGCTTTGGTACTTCCAGTACCATAACATAGTTCAACATACTCTCTACAATGCTGTATAAGTCATCAGTTCTTGGAGACATTTTAATCACTTGCTGGATTGTAGCCTCGCTTCTTTAGCTAAAGTCCTATTTCCTAGTCTACTTAGCCATGCTGAGGAGAAAGCTCATAGAATAAAACACAACAGAGATGATGCATCAATCTATTTATAAGGAAGATCTCACCAGTGCAGCTTAAGTGTACTTCTCAGCTGGTAACTGGATGGTTGTCTAGGTGCATCTTGACACTGTATTGGGATGGCACCCAGGTAAGTAGCATCCTTCTTCCTCCCTCTTATCTTCTGTGTCCACTCTAATTTCCACTGGATGGAAAGTGGCTTGCCAGCAGGGCTAGATATGTAACTGCTTTAGGCAACTGGCATACCTGGGACCATCATTACTCTCCAGACCATACTTGCCTTGCAATTTAGACACAGACATATGTACCAACATAGCTATAGCGCAACAATTTGAGCTGTAACCACATTTGACTAGTAATTACTTACCCTGTGTGGGTATGAAATACCTGCAAAGTTCCCAGCCTAGAAGGGAATATTCAGGGAATATGCTGTATTTCAGAAACATTATCCTTTTGGGTCTTCAAAGTGAAACTGCATCCCATTTTCCAGTTTATGAGAAACTTGAAAATACTGGTATTGGTAGGAAATGTAATTAATAACAAACGATAATAGAAGGCACTTCATGAGCCACAAATCCTGCTTGTCCCCCAGCTATATCTACTCTATTTGTCTTGTGAACAAATAAACCTAACAAGATTAGTAAATCTGTACTAATCTGTACTGTCAGAACAGGATAGTTTGGTCAGGTTGCTGGTAGGTGATGCAATGCTATGTGTAAGGGAGGAACTTTCTTGTTCTTTCTCCCTCAGGGTGGGGGAGTAGGGAAAGCATATAAAGACATAGCTAATACCAGAAATGCAAGTCAGAGCAATTGTGATTCACGAGGCACAATTAGTAATATAATTTCAAAACACTAGCAGTAATTATTATAATTACTTTTATTTACATAAATTCTGCATTAAATGCTGTAATTATTGTTATGGACATACTGTGATTTGTGGCTTGTGAAGTTAAAGATGATTCAAATAGAGTTTTCCCCTTGCATGGTGAACAGTGACTTTCTTTTTGAGGCTAAGAAATGTTTATATAACAACTTTTCTTCAAGAAAATTGACCAAGGATGGAGAATATGGAAGGCACTAGCTCCTCTGGGCACAGTTCAGTATTCACTAAGAGCAAAGGAAAGAGAATTTGCTCAACTAGACATCTAGAGTCTAATTGATCACTGTGTAAACGAGTCAGAATGTAGCACCCAGCAATAACAGGCACAGGCCGGAATCTAAAAGGTGAAGTTCCCAGCAGTGGGTATGAGCACGTTAGGATGAAATGTCAATATTGGAAGGGAATGACACAGCACCTACTATTTCTTTTGTGATGAGAATTAAGGTGGAGTTGTGATTCTTTACTGAAAACTGAAGGCTGCCAGAGGGCAGATCTTGGAGCAACTGTAAAGAGGATATTGGGACAAGAGTTAGCAGGGCTCATTGAGAGAGCTTTAAACCAGATTTGAAGGGGGACGGGTTTGGAACCAGGTTTGCTAATGTGCCCGGGAGTAGCGTGCCAGTGCTAGTTGGTAAAAGTGCCAGTAAGGCCTTGCAGCCTGTTGCAGCAGTTGATGTGGGAAAGAAAGACACGTGTAGCAGTGAAGACATGAGGAGTAACGATAAGATGGTAACTGCAGTAATGTCTGCACATGGACAGGTGGGAATTAATGCTTGCCCTCCCAGAAATATAGTGGGATGATTAGCCCAGCTGAAGTGCATCTACATGAATGCATGCAGCATGGGCAACAAACAGGAGGAGCTGGAGGCCATTGTACAGCAAGAAAACTATGTTCTAGTTGCCATCACAGAAACCTGGTGGGAGGACTCACACAACTGGAGTGTTGTGATTGATGTCTAACAACATTTCAAAAGGGACAGGCAAGGAAAGACAGGTGGTGGCGTGGTCCTCGATGTTAAGAACAGTGTACTCTTTGCTGGGTAAAAAAATGGGTGGAGGCCATGCCCAGAGAGTGGTGGGGAATGGAGTTCCAACAGCATCCTGGCCTAGATCAGCATCATCAGTCCCTCAGCATTTCCCCTTGGATTATGGGGGCTTCATTCTTCTCCCTACCCCTATCTACTGTCCCAGGTGTCTGTGCACTCAGGAACAGCTGCTCCTACTACCGTAGATGCAGGCAATTAAGGCATTAAGTACCTCAGCCTTTTCCTCATCCCTCGTCACTATTTTACTGCCCCATCTAAGAAAGGATGGAGATTCTCTTTCGTCCTCCTTTTCTTGCTAATGTCTTTGTATAAAATCTTTTCATTGTGCTTAACATCCGAACAGACCTGGCTGTCTATGGTCACACGACTGATTTCTTCCCGGGAAGATGCACAGCTTTATTTTTTTAATTATTACATTTTCTCGTGGTTTTGACTGAATTGACAAACCAGAACGACAGATGGCCCCTCCCTCCCCTCCTAAGGAAAAGAGAGGAGAGAAAGGGGGAAACGAAAGAAAAAACCTACTGTGTTTAGATAAAACTAAAGTAGTTTAATGAAAATAGAAATAAGTAATGAAATAAGAAGTAGAAGAAAATTCAAAAAAAGAAAAGAAAAAAAAAATTTATACAGTACATACAAAATAGTTTCAAGCTCCCAGGGTGGTCATCATCTGCAGGCACAGGGGAAAGTCCCAGGCTGGACTCGGTGATG